>JAHWFP010039021.1:0-26851 GCA_023313725.1 Lithobius niger | reverse complement strand
GTGGTAAGGATAACTACTACTACCTGAGGTAATTACTAATTAACTGATGTGTGTGCAGCTATTGCATCGTATACCATTCCTTGTCACAAGCTCAGCTGGGAGAGAAGCTACGACTTTCGTATCCCGTGTCCACGACAATTGATTCAACATCGTCAGTCTTATGTTATCTGTAGAACAATAAAATGCGTCAACTTTCCGGCATGTGCATGAAATGGCGTTGAACCAGGAGGTGAAACACGCCGCGATATCTACCCTAGTCTGCCTTGGCATTAAAAGACATCTCCTTCCCCGCAACAGTGTCGTTTCAGCACTATTACGTGTGGCATATAGCAGCATGCATGTCTAATCATAGCAAGAGATACGTTTTCACTTATTTATTTATTAGGTTAAAACCTAGGCTACATTTTTTTAACGTCGGTTATCCCCAGTGACGGCGTCAGGACTGAATTTTTTGTGGGGCCGACAGAAGGCACATCTGGAAACAGAGTGGGCGTAGGATTTTTTTTCAAGGTAACCGCATTACGCACTTTTATTCCGTTTAATCCAACCGAAACGTAACGTAAGCTTCAATGTAGTACAATTTATTTGTAAAATACGTCCCATAAACACACTATAAATTTGGCTACCCCAATAATGCCTAGTTACTAAAAAATAAATAAAATAAAATAAAATAAATAAAATCTCCGTTTATTCATTTGATTTCAAGTTTAGCTTGCAAGATTTTTATTATTATTTTGTTTTCTGGTGGTGACATGAGTGTTAGGGTGTTTTTTTTTTTTTTTTCCGTATGTAGGCGACTGCGGTGGTGTTGTCGGCTTGGACTTGGACGATCTTGCCTGTTATAAGATGACGGAAGTGGAGACGGGCATTGTGGATTGCTTTCAGTTCGAGGATGTTGATGTGCTCGGTTGTGTTGGAAGGCCAGGTCCCTTTTACCTCGTTGTCCATTATGTGGGCTCCCCATCCCGTTTGGGATACATCGGTTTGGTTATTGGACGCTGGGTGTAGAGGCGGTGCCCTGGAGTCAGAGGCGTGCTCCTGGAATGGTTTCCGAAACGGTTGGTTGTTTGAAGGCTTGGACACTTTCCTAGGCTTGCGAGAGATGTCTAAGTGAGGGGCAAGGGTTGGGATGCGGCCTCTGAAGAGAGTGTCCGTCTCGTGAAGAGGTTGGTTGCGGAGGACATGTTTGGTAGATGTGTTCAGATTGGTCGTGGTGCTTAAGGCGATGTCCCTTAGTAGGAGAGTGGAGTTGAACAGCGCCTTAGTGAACCAGTAAAATGAGTGATATGAAGCAAAGGACATTTTCTTGAAAAGTTCAGATATGAGAAAATGAAGGTACTTGACGTTCTTTTGATTGGTCTCGCGAGGGAGTCTCTCACAAAGTGCGTTGATAGCCGTGGCGAGGACGTCGGCTTGGGAGTTGGCGCGAAGGCCTAAGCGAAGTATCTTGTCGTTTTCACGGAGTACGGCTGTAGGAACCTCGGTGCGACGGGGAATGTAAAGGGCAGTGCCAAAGTCCATTTTGGCTTCGGTTGAAAGAAATTCAGATTGTTGGTAAGTTTCAAACAGGCGCAGGTTGGCAGCGCCGTTGCCGGTTGCTCTGAAGAACCAGGATTCACGTCCTGGACGAGGAGGTGGTGGGTCCTGGTCCAGTTCAAGAGGGTCGCCCTTGCCTAGGAGGGAGCCTCCAGTCCGAACGAGCATTGTGAGTAAGGCCGTGGATTGACCGATCTTTGCTTTTTCCCGTTTGTCTTGTCTCGGAGGCCATAGCCGAATCCCGTCGAGAGACCCCTATTCTTCGGTTTGGAGGTGGAGGTGTCAGGTTTGTAGAGGTAGTCATCAGGGATGATGGCTTCGACTGCCTTGAGAAGGTCAAACAGAGGGATGGCGGTCGGGTCGTCGTCGGCTTGAAGGGAATCTTCGTAAGGGTCGAGTGGCGGTTGTGCAAAGTTGACTCGATGCGGGGGTTGCTGGCCCAACGTGGAAGCAGAGTCGAGGTCGTCTTCAGTATTGAATATGTTGGATAAAAGTTGCTGAAGGTCAGCCGTGGAAATGTCAGGGCGACGTTTCTTTGCAGGCGGCTGGGCAGAAGGCTGCTTCCGTTTGCGAGTGTCGACGGCAGAGGCAGCAATCCATTCGTGGACGTACGAAGTGGCCTTTGAAGGAGGTTTCGCCGGCGGTGCAGAAGGGCGGTTCTTGTAGGATAACCCTGATGGCACGGTTCATGAGACGATGAATTTCCTGCGTGGACAGAGGTTCAGTCGCTGGTCTGAGATGCGAAGCTGTTGATAAATCGAGGGGTTGGAAATCCTGTAGCTGTGGGACGAGAGATGCCGAGGTTGATGGAGGCTTCTGGGCTCAGGGTAACGGCGAGGCAAAGTGATCTTGCGTGGTCAACGAGGCTGTGGGTCGAGGTGGTGATGACAGCACAACGATGCTGGGATCCGGTGGCATGGGACTTGACGGTGAGGAATCCATAGTACACCGGTGAAAGGTTGACGGCGAACGGGAAGAAAAATGACGTCGTAGCTTGTGGCTTGATGACGGGCGAACGACAAACGGGAACGACGAACGAGAACCGGGAACGACGAACGGGAAGAAAAATGGCGTCGTAGCTTGGGCTTGAAGACAGGCGAACGACGAACGGGAAGAAAATGGCGTCGTAGCTTGGGCTTGAAGACAGGCGAACGACGAACGGGAAAAAATGGCGTCGTAGCTTGTGGCTTGATGACAGGCGAACGACGAACGGGAACGACGAACCATGAGTGTGAAGTTGAAGGCGGACGGGCAGCACACAGCGACCGCAGCAGGGGCGTAAGAGTTCAGACAAGTGTGAGAACGGCGAGTGGCGAACGACGAACGAAGGACGGGTGGTTGAAGGGCGGCAGGCGGCGTCGAAGTTCCGCGCAGTGGCATGCAGACGACGAACGGGCTGCGAACAGCGAACGGGCTGAGAACGACGGGCGGAGGGAGAGGAGAGCTTCTTCAGGCGACGTCTGCGACGAGAGCTTGAGGAAAAGAGATGGCCGCCAGGGGCGAGCTGTCTGCTTTTATAGGAGGACTGCGCATGGTGACGCATGCGCAGTGGGGTTGCGCACTGGCCGGATCAGGAGAGCGAAAAACCTCAAGTCATAGAGAGCACTCAGGAACTGAATGCAATTTAATTTACAGGTAGAATAAATTTTCTACCGACGATTAGAAAATTAATTTTCAATCAGGGTGAATTGGAGACTTTGGATGTGTGATTTGACGATTAAGGCGATCTTCCACTCGTAATGAAAGCAGTGAAGATGCGGGTCAGAGACGGACTGGCTTATCTGAAAGTCGAGAAGTTTCCTGAAGATACGTGCGGTTTCATTTTGTATGGGCCAGTAACATGTCCCAATAAAAAAAAAAAACTTTGCCTGCCCTAACGTATAGATGGCACTCCGCATCTTGCCATGACAGACAACAAACAAGTCACAACCCAACCTCGGCTTACGTACGTAGGAAATAAAGATAATGTTGAAAGCTGACCACAAATAAAAATGCAGACCTTTAACGCTTACTTGAACATAAATGTAACCTAAATAATGCGCAAAAAAGCGAAATTTACACATGTCAGGAATTTTTGCATCCCGTATCAAGTGCAAGGCAGGCGCAACACAAAATTTCAAAATTGACAACACCGTTTAAACATGCTGTTGGTGTTGGACAAGGCACAAACAAAATAAAATTAGGAACCTACGCTTTCCTGGTCAAAACAGGTAACAGGGTTTGTACAACCTCATCTAAACCAATTACATGCCTTTTCCAGGCCCCGAAAATCTATTTTCCACACTATATTTCACACTCAGTAGCCTACTCCTATCGTGGTGCTAAATTAGATTTTTTTTTGGCAATTCAGCATGTTATTGTAAATGTCGTCTGATAAGATAAGGAAAAATTGGCTTCAAACCCAAGTAACATACAGGTTTTATAAAAAAAAAATTGAAGTGCACAAAATCTAAAACTTGAAAATTACAGTATAGCGTAATTTCCATGCTTTTCCAACCTTATATTGAGAATTTGTCAGGGTTCCATACTTTCCAAGGCCTGGAAGCGGGCCCTATGAAATTTCACTTTTTTCCAGCATTTCAATACCCTGTACGAACCCTGATACTAAGTATTAGGCAGCCAAATAAAAGACCTCACCCTGCGAGTACACCAGGATAAGTCATCCTTAACTGCTCCGCACTTGCATGGTTAGGTCTTGTTTATCCCCCCCCCCCCCCCCACCAACTGATTTCTAGCCAAGAAACTTAGGTTCTTAATTTAATTAAATATCATTATTTACGTTAATTATATGTGCCTTGACAACAGCATGTTTAAACTGTGTTGTTAATTTTGTGATTTTATGATGTTCCTTTCTGACGGGGTGCACAAATCCCCGAAATATTGTGCAAATTTTGGATTTTCGAAAACTATTTAAGCTATATTGTTGTTCAACTAGCCTATGCTTAGTCTGGCATTTTATCAGAATTCAACGCTTACTGTGCACTTCTTTAATTTAGGATATCTCATTCAATAGCCATCTTGACCGCAGACGCATTTTTAAGTCCTTAACACTACTCTATCGGTTGGCAATGGCGCACGGAAGGCAGGGAAACAGAGGGTAGTCCCCCAACTGCTCCAAATGTGCCACAATGTTAAATAAATTCTCTCTGGAATTTTAAAAAAAGGTACCCTTTTGAAGCCGGGTACAACAGTGATATCCGATAAATACTTCAGCTCCTGGTCCTGCACCCCGCTACTGGAGCTATACTATATCAGCACTCCCCCACACCTATAGCTGTCTTTTTTTTTTAGTTCCTTGCTAACAATTTTCCCTGGCTTAGCCAATGCAGTTTAGTGAACAAAAGGACAAGCCTTAGTTATATTTGGTAGAATACGAGTTATTTTATTAAACAAACTTTCAATTGAATGCATTTCATTATTTTGTCCCCTTTTCATCGGCAATTAATATTTGCAATATACCTTGAGCTAGTGGAAAGCATTGGGCTGGTTGGGCTGACCTAGTCCATCTCTGTGCAAAGAGGCCTATACTTTAAAAAAATTTCGGAATACAGTTGATGAGTAACAGACAAAATCCCACCATGTCATGAGTCAGCACTGCAGTAAATGTAACGAGGTTACAAATTTTGGTCGGTGTGTAGACCTCTTCATCAGTACACACTACACCACGCCCTAATTTAGCCAATGGCTAAAGTAGGACGTGGAGTAGTTCCTTCTGATGAAGGACTATATGCAGACTAAAAATTTGACCCCATTAATAAATGTACTGCATTGTTGAACCACGATGTGCTTGGATTTTGTCTGGTAGGCCTATTCTACAAGAACATGTCAGTTTAGCGTACTTGACACCCCTTTAACCAATAGAACCACACGATTTTTCCAGAAGTTTGGAGTCACAAATTGCCATTGACAAGTGCCGAATATGTGGCAGCCTACACTTCTCTAGTTGAGCTTGCTAGAGATTATCCACTATTAACACTTTCAGTCTTGGGAAATGTTCTTGACTATTCTTTTCAGGATGATTGATGGGTTCCTCTATGGGTTCACTATGCCACGATGGGTTCCTCTATGGGTTCACTATGAAACTCTCATAATTCAAAACCTCAGTTTTCAGTTCAATCACTTGATCTTCGACAGACGCCACAACGGTACATCTGTGGCAGATATAAATACTTCACTTGTGCACGTTGTCAGCAATATAACCTTGGCCATTTTCAGGTGTACACAGCCAATGGTGACAAGTTATTTGAAGGCCAGTCCTAGAAAAATTAATAAGAACACTTTAGTCATTTCTCAAAAAAAAACTACAATCAAAAAGTTGTGTTCTGAAAACTTAAAACAATCAAATTCAGCAGGCCTATACGCCCATCTGCAGAACCATCCGCGCTAAGTCGAATATACATAATTCTAGCCCCGCTCATCTTAATCCCCAATAAAGTTAATCTAGACTACACTAAACCATATATTGACGTGATGTTCTTTATTGTGCAGACAAAGATTAAGACCTTATTTAGCGTATATAAATCGAGTAGCCTAATGGAATGCTCGCAAAAAGTAAATTTATTAATGGGGGAGGGGACCTCAATCTTCGCTGATTTTTTTCAGTTTGCGAATTACAACCCTGAAGTTGCTAGCCTGTTATCTTCTCTAATGTTGGAGACCAACTAAGTAATCTGGTGAGGTTAAAGTTAGAAAAAGACAGTAAGATAAGTGTTCAAAACTGCATATCACCAAAACTAGCTGCCATCTTTCAGACAATGGTGACGTAGTTGTCACTGGAGATGGTGAAGTGTCTTAAGAAGTAGGTATTGGTTATTCGCCAAGTTTGCTGGTTAATCTAGACACATGCTAGTGAGTCACCTACAAGCTCATGAGATTAAGTATTAACTGTTATTGTTACTGTTAAATTTTACTTGTACACGACTACAGATGATTAATTATAGAAATGAAAATTTACAGACATAAAATTCCTCCCGAAAAAAAATGACAAAGGAAGATAATGCAGTATGACCTTTGTTACGTTCACAGACCTATGAAAGTTCTGATACCAAAACAGTTATAAGAGAGCCAGACAAATTTCCAAAAGGGTCAGCCTTTAAAAATAGTGATATCATTCAACCAGGGAAAGGCAGCCAAGATTAATCCTATTAGCTAAGTTTTAACATCGCACCGAATAATACTTTGAATGTTAAATGAAAATTTGAAGTTAGCACGAGTAGCAATAGTCTAGTTTTCATTTAACTTTTGAACTATTAGACTTTCATATTTTAATTTTACTTAGCCTATATTCTGTGGTAGGCATTAGGCCCGTTACCACACTACAACCACATGCTGGCGGTGAGTTTAATTCTAGCATTATGAACCTTTTAAATCTTGGGTGTGTATAAACACAAAACAGGATATTGACATTTTTCTGGTAGGTAATTCACCATAAGTGGGAAAAAATTGTAATTCGTTTTCATTCCTGCCAGAGAATTACGTAAAAGACTGCCCCCCCCCCCCCCAATAAGTTTTATTTTCAAGTATGAATCTGATCTTTTTTTTTTTCTTGTGATTCCAACAATAATTTCATAAAAAACTTTTTTTTTTTTGGGGGGGGGGGGGGGAATTAACAATTACAACATTTTCATCTAGAATGTAATTAGTAGGAAAATGGACATTATCTGCAACCCAACAAACCCCAAAAGCTAGAGCCTAAAACCTTATACAGTACACTGAACTGTCATACTATAAATAAATAATAGTGTTAGCAGCGCATCTAAGAAAAAAAAAGCCTGAGCCTATAACTATGATGGTGGGCACAATAAATTGAAAACTTGGAAAGTTTCACTGACGTCTGCTATAGTACATCTGCTGCAACTAACAGTCAGTCCTATTTCCTAACCTTATTAAATGCATTGTGTGCCAGGCATGAAAAAAAGGTTATAGTGAATCTCTAACAAACAAACAAACAAAAATAACAATTCTCAGTAAGAAGCCAGAAGAACATAGGTGCGGGGGAAAACATAGGAGAAATAAACCACACGAAAAATTTGACATTTTCTAGTGACCTGCGTGTGGAAATTCGAGCCAAGGTAAATGACTGACCTAACCTATACAGGGTTACCACCAAAACACTGAAATCAATTTCCCTGAGTTTTCCAAGTTCTCCAGAGTAAATGAAGTCATTTCCCAGGCTATTTACCGTAATTTTAGGAAGGATATTTTTTCACACATTTTACCAGTTTTGTGTTAAAAATGTTGAAGGTTTTTGATGGGAAATACATTATTTAAAATCTTAATATTTCCCCGAGTTTTCCAGGTTTTTTATAAAAAAAATCAGTGAATTCCCTGAGTTCTCCCCGAGTTTTCCAGGTTTTCCAGATTGGTGGGAACCCTGCTATAATATTACAACACGACAACAACAATGAACCAGATTTGTCTTTTTTCGATTTTTTTCCCCCAGTCTTTAAAATAACAAACATGTAGAAATTCAGTCTTAAAAAGGTAGCCAGCGAAGATCCTTATATTTTGGTAATACGTACCTTAGGATATTCCGGTGAAATTCAACGTAGCGGGCGTAGTCGGAGTCAAAACAAGTAGACTTGTTCGTCTGATGCGGGAATGGCGCTTAGCATTCACACGGAGACATAGCGAATCACAGGCAATCGGCGCCAATGATTCCAAGAATATACATGTATACATTATATTTCCGTGAATCGTGAATTTGCGTTGTATATCAAACGTCAATGTACCCACAGGGAAAGCGAAAGAGGGATAAAACCAAAAGAAAATGAAACAGATATTCATTCATTCTGTTTCATTTGTTTTTGATAAAAACAACGCCGGCACAAAGGGTGCCTGCAGGGTGCACATTTACGCAAGCGGTCATGCTCATGTCGTCCGCGGCGCATGCGCACGCACCTCATTGTTTGGATGAGCTATCTGCATGGTGCACTCGACTGTTTGTTGAGTAAGGTGTGGCGCAAGCGCTGTAGAGACAATCAGAACCAAAGACCTTGGAATAGTAGTAGTATAGTCAGAACCAACGGCGATTGCTTAAACCTGCCACTACGTGTCGCCAACGACTGAGGCTCTAAGAACGAAGAAAACGCACCGCGTTCCAACAGTATGGGCCGCGTGCCATGTGTCAGACTTTTGTTGTTGTCTGGTTTTATATACTTTTGGTTTCGTCAACCTGCCTGATCTGTACATTTCCAACCTTGTAAACAACATCACAAAGATTACCAGTCTTACGGCTCACACGCATGAAAACAGTTTTGCTGGGATTCATGCACATGCCCCATTTATCGCACCACTGTTCCATCACGACAATGTCCTCTTGCAGAATTTGAATGTCATCAAAGGATGAGATGCGCCTGGCTACTCCACAGTCATCGGCAAACATCGCGCTGTCCGACCTAAACTGGCTAGGGAGATCATTCACATCAAGAATAAACAACAAGGGCCCAATCACAGACCCCTGCGATACCCCCGAGGTAACGGGGACCTCTGCAGACCTCATACCCTCCAGCTGCACAAACTAAGAACGACCAGTGAGGAAATCCCCAATCCACATCAACACTTCCTGTCTAAAACCAAACGACTCCAATTTTGAAAGTAGAAAACCATGAGGCACCTTGTCAAAAGCCTTCGAGAGATCAAAAAACACAACATCAGTAATGCTCCCCTCATCCATGGTTTTAGCAAGTCTGTGAATAAAGCTAGCCAACAACAACGCAGGATCCTCCATTCCTGAAGCCAAATTGCTTAGTACTGAGCAGTTCATTTTTCGTTAAATGGTCCGCCATAGCCTTTGCAATAATGTGTTCTAATATTTTGCAGGGGATGCTAGTAAGAGAAACAGGCCTATAATTCTTAACATCACTCTTCGTACCAGATTTATGTATTGGTGTAACTGCAGCGCGCCTCCAGTCATTAGGTATTTGCCCAGCATGAATAGATTGTACAAAGATAGTACACAAATACCGTGACACAACTGTTGGGGCAAGCTTTAACATTCTGACAGTAACATGGTCAGGACCGCACGCTTTCGAGTTGGGTTGCTTCAGAATATAACTCTCAATGCCCTCTGGCCGAACGTGAATATTAGGCATAAGACACGGCTGGGTAGCGACACTGCCATGGCCAACAATATTAACATCCTGCAAAGGATTTTTGGAAAAAGATGTTGAAAGCATTTGCCTTATCCACAGGTTCAGATGAATAATTTACTAATGTAATTTTCAAGGAATATCGAGGCCCATTGAGATAGAATATTTGTTACCTTAAAGGGCAATTACATCCATTTTGATATGCATGGTTTATAAGGCTGGGCCGATAACCACTTTTTACCGATCCGATACCGATTTCGGAAAAAAAATTTGCCGGTACCGAGTCCCGATACCGATCTTTTTTTCTTTTTCTTTTTAACGGCTTAAATGCTCCTTGGGGCGTTGCAGTTATTTCAAATAAATAAAATAAATTGATAAAGAGTCCCTAATAAAGAAAAAAAATTGTGTAGATTTATATTTAACCAGACATAAGTGTGTGTTTCTACTAGGGTTCGACCGAGTCCGGGTAAATACCCGACCCGGTACCGGGTAATGCTATTTTTGACCCGGCTCGGACTCGGTAAAAATTCGACCGAGTACAAACAGGGTAATAATTATTTGTTGACAAAATTATTTTTATTTTCATAATTTCATTTATACCTTCTGGGTCCCGCTACAACTACTTGCACGCAATAGATATTTATTAATGTGTACAGAAAAAATCAGATAAATTGCTTTAATAGTTTCGGAGAACCAATTTTTTTAATTACGGACTGTGATAGTGTGAATGTTTATAGGCTCCTTTTCCATTTTAGTTGTACATCGCAGCTGCTGTTTTAAATTTTTTAATGTTGTGAAAACATCATCTTTCTCGTGAGTTTCAACAACGAACTGAACATAAGTGCTCACATGAAATCCGAAGCGCGCCATGGCGGCTATTGTGAAATCGCCCGTCAGCCAATGAGAGCGAACCAAATCGGTCACGTGGTGCCAACTGACCAATGAGGAAACGCGATCTTCCAATTGCTTTGGAAAGGCAGCCCGAGACTGCCAGAAACAGCCTTTTACATTCCATCCGATTGGCCAATGCCAACTAGGACGATATATGGTAAACTGCGTTTACCGGACTAGCAGATTCACGGCTTAAGGCGCAGCCAGCATCGATACCTCTGCTTTGGGATTACGGGATGGCAGCCGCCATAATGACTGGCATGGGGTACACAATGTTCGAGAAGCACAAGTCCGACAAGTAGGGAAAAACAAGCATGGCTACAGTTGCACTGAAAATAACTTTAGAAATTGATTTTTGCATTATTTTAAGATATACAGCGTCTTCACATTTTTTGGTAACTTGCTCAATACATATTTACGTGAATCGTGAATTACGACAGAAATGATGAATTATGGGATGTGCATTCTAGAACGATATAATGTAAACCGCAATATGGTAATCCTACAATATATTTATTTTGATTACAAAATTATTCTAACCGCCTACAAAGAGCATGACAGCAATTTCAAATTAAAACAACAGTTTCACAAATATCATTCACGCGAGAGCAGAGACGAGACAGGCGTGAAAGGGGTACATTAAGAGGCGCCGCAATATTCTTCTTGCCTGAATGAGACTCGCAAAATTGTTGTTTTAATCTGAAATTGCTGTTTTGCCTTTTAAAGGGGGTTACAATAATTTTGTAAATAAAATAAATAAATAAATATGTTGTAGGATTGGCCTTTGGCGAATCTCATCAGATCTCATTCAGACGAGAACCGGAAGTTGGCTGGCGCCATGTTGCGTTGTTAACGTTGGCCAAGCGTTGGATGGAAGGCAGATTGCGAAGGTTTGTAATGCATTGTGTCTAGTACAGTTGCCACCCCTGATGCCAAACGGGCATCGATAAAATGTGTTGATAGGCCCGGACAGAGGGTAATTCCAGCTTTTCAATGAACCCAAGATGGCGGCGCCCAGTCAAATGGTTTGATCGTTACCGCTGTCGGAAATGACCAGTTTTTTTATTCTTGAACTTCGGACAAAGGAATGAACACCACATTTTTGCAGTTTTTAGTGAGACTGCACTCAACTAAAGTGCTTTTTATAAAAGTATAGACATCGTTAACAACGTTTGGTTACAGAAATCGATGCACAGCATATCGGGTAGCGAATTTCAGTTTTTCTCATGTCGATATTTTGGCCGAAAATTGCATTTTTTGACCTGCACTTCCCCATAAAAGTTTCGACGTATATATACGTCATTACTCCACTTGGGCCACATCGTTGCTTAAAGGATTAAAGCCAACAAAGGCCTATTGAGACAGAGTAACCAAAATGCATTTTATTTAAAAAATAAGAATTAGAACAAAGAATTGCTGGTCAATTTAATTTTTGACTTCACTTTATTTAATAACGTAAAGTTTATAATTAAAAAATTTGGAAGAAAGAATTACTGGTATTTTAAAATTGGTTTCGTCCTTTTTTTTTTTGCTTTCGTTCATTGTTATACTATGCGCAATACAAAACTGGACGAAAGCGTAATGAAAATGACTGAAAGCAACAAAAAAAAAAAAGAAGAACGAAACCAAAGTAAAAGAAAAGCTGCATATTAAACATAAAGCAAAAATTGAAAATCTACGACCCGGTTTTACTACTCGGACTCGGCTCGGTGGGTATTCCTAATTACTCGGACTCGGCTCGGACTCGGTTTTTTTGTTACCCGGTCGATCCCTAGTTTCTACATAAATTAACGTTTTCTTTAGTTTTTACATCTAGTACTGTAGTTCTACTGAATTCACATTTTTTTCCTTGTTACCACATTAAACTTATTAGTAAAGCTAGGACGATCAACTTTGTTACGGATACCAAATCCCCAATAACTGATCCAAGTTCCCAACTGATCGAAAAATGTAATACTGAAGTATATCTTTACAAAAAAAAAAAAATTACTTTTGGAATCATTGCATAAACAAAGCATTGGCCTAAATAACTATAATTATTTTTTTTAAATATTGGTTTAAAATAATATTGCATAGCTAAAATCATTTAAAAACACAAAACCCCATTAAAATTTTAACATTTTGCCTTGTAACTTCTTAACAGTAAGAGAATGCTGCTTGCAGTCTGGACCACTTGACAGCTGGCGAAAAAACCTTCAAAATGGTGTATTCAAACGCCAAATTCGGTTGACGAGAAGTGAAAATGTCTTCGATTTGGTTTATTACCGATTTATGAGGGTTTTACCTGCCGACACCGATACTGCAAATATCGGTAGAAATTGGTATCGGCCCAGCCTTAATGCTTTACTTTTGGATCACTTACACAATAACTAAACACAAGAACTGCGGTAAGAATACGTTACGTACGTCCGATACAACAATTTAATTATTGCATCACAAAAACACGACACGGAGACCGCCATTGTTTTGCTGGAACGCGCAGAAATTAATGCCGACAAATGTCACTTTTCGATTTCGACTCTCAGCCGATTGAGATAGCTCTATTGGCTGTGATAGCTCAAGCGTCCGACGGCCTTAGCTGGCCACTACAACTGTAGACCAGCTAAGGCAGTCAGATGCTCGAGCTCTCACAGCCAATAGAGCTATCTCAATCGGCTGCGAGTCGAAATTGAAGAGTGACGTCAGTCGGCATTAATTTCTGCGCGGTCCAGCAAAACAATGGCGGTCTCCATGTCGTGTTTTGGTGATGCACTAATTAAAATGTTGTATCGGACGTACGTAACTTATTCTTACCCCAATTCTTGTGTTTAGTTATTGTGTAAATGATTCAAAAGTAAAGCATGCATACCAAAATGGATGTAATTGCCCTTTAAATCGTCTTGAAAAGCCTACATTATACCAGTGTGAAAAATAAAAGGTTGGGACATACGCCATGGAATTTTTTTTCTTTCATACCCAGTGGCATAACCAACTTATGATGGGCCCCTCCTCCCTAAAGAAAATTGTTCAACAAACCTGTTTGCCTAAGATTTGTAGGATCCAATTTTCCTACTGGTCCGGAAGCATGTACGAGCCGCATGCACGTTTCAACGCTGAACCCAACCACCTCTAACACTTCCAGGAAATTATGAAAAACGTTGAGCAGAAAGAGCATTCCAAAGACTGATGATTCTCCTCAGTTAAGAAATGGTGTGTCGGATGTCAAGGCGAGAAGAAATGGAAATGATTCATAGCCCTCCAATCGAAGTTCACGTCGTCTGGTAGTCCCGATAAAAGAGGTGGGGGGGAGGGTTGCAGACACCTTTGGAAATCTGAAAAATCAAAAAAGTGTCACTAGAGTCAGGGCCGAGGCGACTGGGAGGAGGATGGGGGCGGGAGCTCCCCCCCCCCCCCCGAACCATCCAAGTAACGTGAACTAAAGCTGTACTTCATGAAAATCGGGTACAGTTTGCAAAATCAAAAACCTAGTTTGAAAAATTGAATTAGCTGTTCGATTTTCTGTTGTCCTTTTTCTGTTAACCTATCGCCACTAAATTTGAATTTGTATTAATGCAGAAACAACTACATTTTTCAAATGAAAATTGTTAAAAATTTTAAACTTGTTAATTTCGAAGGTCCAAAATTTGACGATAAGAGTTCATAAGATCTCATATTAAAGGACAAAAGTGACCAAAAGGCTACGAAGTGAGGGCGAAAATTACCCTACGGGACCGGTAATTATTTATCGCCAGAGAGGCCGGAGGACCCTCTCAAGGGGAAGGTCATAAATATGTCAGGTCCCGTCAAAAGGGGGAGGTCAAAAACACACTAACCAACTGGAAAAAATCATTTTTAGACCACAGAAATAGCACTTTCAGCAGTCAAAATTTCCAAAAACGGCTCAGCTTCTGGGACCCTCCAAGTCATCATTTTTGGAGTTAGGGTGGGGGGAATCAGGGTTTTTTCAGGTCTTGAAGGGGGAGTCATCAAAAATTTAGTGGTCACATTGTAAACGCGGTCTCGTATCAGACGCTCGTGGTGAGGACACCTCAACACCACCTAAGAAAAAACCTGAGGGCAGAATTCTTCCACACCAGAAGAAAATCGTCTTTATGGCGATTCCACTTTAAAAATGTAATTAATGTATATTTTTCTCTTAGGCATAAAGCCAAAACACACCACCAGCTTAGTTATGTGTTAGATGTAAAAACACACGATATTTTTTATTTGTAACAGGTGACGACTTTGTTTATTCATGAAAAATGTCCGACGTTCAAACCTAACCTAACCTGCGTTATAGCCCATTTTAACTAGCTGGTATATTTAATCTTTTGATTTTTGCACTTAATGCACTTTGATAAACTTAACTTCTTGTCATGAACCCTACCGGAGCTCGAAATTTTATGTTTGTTTATTTTTACGGACCCAGTGTATTGTAATGTTCTATTCCAGTGACCATTTGACTAGAATAAACATTATCGTCTAGGATGGCATAAGGGCAAACAATTGTATAAAACACAAATCAAGTATAAAAATAGGTAGGCTAAATAATAAGCAAACATCCAATTATACTGGGCCTTTAATCAACACTCCGCTGTACACAATACTGACCCCACATATGGCCAATTAAATCAGTGACAGATTATTATGATTTGATTGTATGATTACAATGATTGACATGAGTCTAACGAATGGCATTACGGATTAAGTCGAGCGGTAAACCTAATCATTATTATATTCTCATGAGGTAAATTAAGGGAAACTCGGGTTAATTTAGTAGCGTACGGATTGGTACTAGTTACGCATAAACACAATTAGCTATCGCTAATCAATCAGAATACTTAGCTCATTAATTGAAGCTTGAGTGCGGCCATGGGCCCACGGGTCGGCTGAGCGGCGAAGCCCCGTCGCTAGCTCGGCACGGAAATCTGCCTGGCGTACTTCTGGATTGCGGCCTTCGGAATTTGACTGGCGTGAACTAGTTAGCGACTGGTAAGCTGCTGGTGATCGGATGATATCACGCATTCCGAGGTTCAGCTTAAATACTGTGGCGTTATCGGCCATGATCAATCCATTGTAGTATTGATTTATTATTGAAATGCTAAATATAGTAACATTTGGACAGCTTGGGCCCTTATCATTAATTGGGACCTCTCCGCCTGTCAATCATTCTATTGTTGCGTTCGGGTTCCTTAATTGTTCCCCGTACGCGGCACTTTGAAGGTATATGCCGCCATCCCGTGTGGGAGGGACTTATTGTTATTCCACGTAGTGATCAATCATGAGCGACGATCTTATCGTAATTAAATCTACTTCTAGAAAGTCATTTAGCGTCTACGAAACTGTCGTAAATAATGTCAGCTGGTAATGCCATCTTTTAAACTCTAACAATAGGTGTAATTACACTTGTTCAGTCTCAAATGATCTTGCCGCCTCTCGGTCGTCTTTGAAGAAGGACTCCCAATTATAATTGCTATCTGGAGTCGTTTTGATCTATCCGAATAAATACTCGGCTCATGCATTTAATAAATGTATGATATTATGCAGTTATGCATTCAATTAATTAATTGTATTGTTTCTGTTATGAATATTAATTAAGCCATTAATTATTTCCCTACATAATCCCTGTTCATTCTAAAATCATGGTACCTTTTTAGTGGTTCCTTATTTTAGCTTCCAAACCCAGTTAATTTTTAACAGAAACTGCTTTACATAATTAAGCAAAAATTTCGCATTCACCGGCGGCCCAAAGTTAATTGCCGTGTGACTAGGAAAAACGGACCTTTCTTTGAGGTAAAAAAACAACCTTCACAGAAATCAGGGCAATAATTATGTACAGCAAGATTAAATTGCTATATTAATTAAGCAATACTAGTCTGGGTGGAATTTTGGAATAAAATTTTGTATGGCTTAAGTGCATGCAAGATTCGAGAGCGCGTTCTCCATGTGACTGAACTCAATATTTTATAAAATCAACTTTGTTGCTGTTGATCTGAAATAAATGATATTTCGTTTTCCTTGGGCTGGCCAGGTGGGTTTGCTTACCCTCTTGCTTTCGACGAGGGAGGCGTGGCACTTTCCCATATCATGTTGTGCTCTACTTTTGACCTCGAGTTGGCCACTGGTCCGGCCAAGGTCGTTCAAGGCTGAGTGGGTTTTCTCTACCCTCGGTAATTATGTTGCCAACCATTTGGCCTACTTTTCTGCTCTAGCTGGGGGAGTGATAGAAAACACAAGCGTTACTAGCTATGCTTTATCAACTTTCAACATTCTCCCTTCGAAATCTCGTTTCTTGTGTCTTCACCTTTGGAAGAAAAGCCACTTTTTATAGCCAAACGTGACTTTGATTTGCTCCCTTGGGCAAATAAATAAATAATAAAATATGGAATATCCATGGTTCGATTCGAACAGTACTATTTGACATTGTCAAATTTAAATATTTTTCTGTAGTACCAATAGCAACGAGATTTCATCGGAATACACAGTTTTCATAGATAATAAAATATCATATGCATGCTACATACATGAGTCGCCCAGGAACTTGTATGTTTCTGGATGTATCACTTGTTTGGTCTCGTATTGGGACTCAAACTGGCGACCAAGTTACCAAATCGGTTTCATCATGCTTTTTACTTATTTAGTAATATTTTCATGCTACATAGTAACAAAATAAGCATTTGAACAAGGGAGGGGACAGGATACCTGTTTCGTTACCCCGTTAAGTCGTATTCGCTTGACCCCTTAATGTAAGTGTCATTTACTGTTATTCCCAATGAAAATTTCCACGATTGTGTGCTTATTGCGTACTTAATATTTAAATTATTTTCACGTACTCCACGTTTAGATGGTATTTTGTTAGTGTCTGCATTTGACTCTATGTTTTATTTATTCAAAACAGCATAGCGAGTACTGCAACTTATTCATACATGCGGTTTGGTTGATGTGGCGTGTACAATATATTATGTGCTTATTTGTATTTGTTTCACCCATTTTGACTACTACGAGACAGTTTAGACTTACCCGGGGAAAAGCCGTCAATCGTAGCTTATTAAGAAACCTGTGTATTCGTGTTTGTCTGTTTTCCCTTTTGACTACCAAGTGACAGTTCAAACCGACCAATACGGAAAGCCGTCTATCATGGCATTTTAAGAACCTTGTTCATGTATATGTGTGTCAACCCATTTTGACTACATGCTCAGGTCTAACCTAACAGTAAGGTTCCGCCAGTAAACATGAATTTTAGGAAATTATTGCGTTGCCTCACAATAAATATGTTATACCGCCAGAATTGTGATCTGTACAATTCTCGACCCTAATGTCGTGCGATGCTCTAGCAACTCGTATTCGTTACTAGAGTGCTTGTTATAGAGTGATTTGTCTGTAAGGTAATTACCTTGAAAACGAGCTCTTTTACCTGGAAAAGAACTGTTTTATGCCATGTGCTACCTGCACTGGTCCTTCTGAACGTAAGCGACCAGAGCACAGGTGTATTTAGAAGACTGGAATTCCAAAATTCCAGAAACCTACGATTTAAATTTTAAATCGAATTGCAGCAATCATATAATGCATTATTTCTTTTTTTTTCATTTAATGCTGCTGTATTATATTTTTTTTTTCTAATTCAGGATTGCACTAATCTGCCGAAGCACGGCAGTGTCGCATCTAAGCGTTACGATTGCAAACTGTTTAATTTAGAAAATGCAAGGCACCCGTGAAATTCCCGGTATCTAAGCGTTGCATGGCAATCTGTTTAACTTAGAATATGCATGACATGCGGAAAATTTTATCCCGGTATCTAAGCGTTGTATCTACGAACTGTTTAACTTAGAAATAGCACGGCATCCGTAACATACGGTATCTAAGTGTTGCGAACGCAAGCTGTTTAACTTAGAAGTTGCGCGGCGTCCGTAAAAATCTTTCCCGAGAACCTAAGCGTTGCATGGCAAACTGTTTAACTTAGATTAATGCATGCTTCCGTAAAATCAGCGGTCACTAAGCGTTGCATAGCAAACTGTTTAACTTAGCATATGCCTGCTTACTTTAATTTTGAATATCTTGTTCAGAGCGATGTTGCATCGCTTATAAGGTGACTAGCACCCCAAGTCAAAACAAACTACATTTTTTTTTCAATTAATGGGACGGATTCCGTCGGACTTCCATGTCACGGAGTGACGGTGTAACTACAGCACTAGTTACCCTGGGCAAATCAATAATATGAGTTGGCCAGACTCCATCATTGATTTGCTAGGTTATAAGACTGCACTTACAACACTAAGTTCACATGCGGTTGTTGCCAACTAGGAAACAGTAGCTTCCAGCATGCGGTAGATCTTTCAAGGTGTTCACTACGACCTGAATAAACGTGTGTAATCTGTTCCTTAGGAACTTACATGTGAGGCACTTCGAACTTAGTGTAACCGTCAATTTGAAGTTACGTCTGGATTCCAGATCTTAAGCGTACCTCACTTCTAATCAAATTGGATTCACATAGCGAATCATATTACGTAATTAACGTTAATTGCGCTGTACCATAGGTAGCAGCAGTGTGATTACACGTTAGCAACTTTACAATTTGTAAAAAGGAATGTTTTCCCAAATTAATAATTTTACCATGGGTAACAGGAATATTTTCCAAAGTAAGAAGCTTCACCATAGGTAATAGCAGTGCGATTTTTATGAATTAATAAGTTTTGCAATGAGCATCAGGAATGTTTTCCAAGTTAACTGAGTTTTACAATGAGTAAGAGGAATGTTTTCCCAAGTTAACTGCGTTTTACAATGAGTAAAAGGAATGTTTTCCAAGCAATAAGTTAATATGTATTTCCCCATTAACTTAAGAAATTTCACAGTTTTAAGATTGCATAGCAAGTGTCATTAATTTATAAGTGTCGTGGCAAGGAGGGGTGGGGTGTATTATTTACACAGATGTTATCACCATGAGGCTAAGAATCACTTATCTCTTTATTCATTAATCCTGGATCATGATGGAATGATCCCTGTGCTATGATTCAGCCTCTTTTCTCCAATTTTCTGCCATCCTGACACTTTACCACAATTCACTGTATGTTGCACAATTTTTTCTGAAAATACATGAATTTGGACTACATCAGTTATGTTATATTCACATATATTTTAGTTTCATCTGAAAGCATGTCACAATTATTTACACTGTTGTATATGTTCGTGACCTTACACATGAATTAAATGATTTTATTTCATAGAATAATGTTTCAGAATTTTCTTTTCTTGATTTAAAGAAGTTCTGTATTTTCCCATTATAGAGTGAGTTCGCTAAATTTAGCATCTTGGGTGGGTAGCAACTGTTGCCATGGTCAGGGGTGAGTCGTCCTGACCTATTTTGACCATCCCTTTCACTTGCTGATGGCTGCCCTTGAGCATAAACACTCTCTCTGAGGGAAGGGGGTGGGCGATAACGAAAGTGGTCGGTGGGTTGAAAGGGTTGGGGTACGGCTCTGGGCCATGCTGGCTTGATCTGACCTCAAAATTCGGCCTGGTCGAGGCCATGTAAACAATAGCTGATGGTCACTATATGAGCAGAGGGGGTGAGCTAGGTCCCTAGGAAAAGAGACGACCCTCTTTTCGTGACGTCAACTGAACTTTGCACCCATTGGTTTTGCCAATGTCCGTATTTGGGTCACAATATTTCGGACCTGGGAAATTTAGGGGATTTTTCCCGCACACGAAGTTGTGTACTTCCATCCGACTGTTCTTTTCGTTTTTCGCTCTCCAACTATTTCGACAATGGATCCCCCACGGAAAAAGCAGAAGATGGCACCCAAGGATGAAAGGAGCGCTGTGGGGAACATGCCCCGGCATATGAGGGACTTTTTGCGGCTGCTGTCACTAAATTTATTAGTGTTCGGGACCTGCCTGGAGCACTACAGGTACTGCAAGCGGACCCCCGCATTGTTCCGTGAATGCCCTCATCGTTCCGTGGAAGAGACGCCCTACTCGCCGGTATTACCCGGCGAGGATTCCCTCGACTATGTGCTATGTCTCTTCTACATGGAAGTAATTTTGGAGGATCCCGGACAGAATGTGCTGGTAGACGGTGTTCCTCCCGAAGAATCTCCTTGGAACCAGCAACTTAGATTAAGTTCCCACTATTTAACATGCAGTCCCATAACGGCAAGACGATGTCTGCATTGCCGTTATGTAACTTTCCCTCCGTTTCCACATGGGACTGAAGAGTTCGCTTCATATTTCTGGCGGGCGGTCAACGCCGAAAACACCTTCTTCATGCAGCAAAACCTGCATCGAGCCCTGGCGCAGCATGAAGAGGCCGCCCGTCAGCAAGTAGCTGTCCTTCAGAACAACGAGTTGCCGGATGATCTCTCTGACTTCTTTCCGGACCACCTGCTGGAAGATTTGCCGCCGCTTCCGGACCTTGCCCGCATCTATCACGTTCAAGATCCTGATGACATTGATGCGGGAGCCTCCGGCAGCGGCGTCCAACAGTGTCATCGCCCTGGACCATGTCGGATTGATTGCCCCGTCTGCCATGATGGGCAATATGGTAAGAAATTTACTTATTTATTATTTTAATCAACTTTCATCATGTGATGTTAAATTTAACCTTTACTCACATGTTGGTTAGTAAATATTACGTTTGATTCACTGGAAGTGGAAATGATAATATCAAATTTGTTTATGCAAAACATTTCCCGTTAAACAACTTCCAGAAGCTTATTTAAATCTTTATCGCAATAATATGCGATTTAAGCTTAATTATTGACTGTAATGAGTCTTAAAAAAATCTAATGCGATATATGCATTTAAGAATACATCATTGCTTCTTGAGCAAGAAAATATGTCGTTTTCGACAAGTACTTTTTTTTTTCTTTTCGAAAGTGTTATAACTTTAATTTAATTCAATGGTTCTTAAAAGTAATACTGAGTTACTTTAAAATAAAATGCTTATTGTCAAGTTTGCTTGGTATAGGCACTCTGAATTGTAGGCCTTTAGGTAAGTTACACTTTCATGAAATGGTATGAAATTAATTTCTATTTATTTGTATGTTGTTTTGTTAACAACGTGATGCTAATTTATTTAAAGCACTGAAATAGGAATTTCTACGAACTGGTTTTAAAATGAATGAAACTGCAATTTTCGTTTCATGATCCATTTCCTTGTGGATGTGAAATACAAATATTGCTTACTTATTAGTAATAATTTTAATTTTATAATTCATGTCCTTATGGATGTAAAATTAAACCGTATAGCATAGCTATGAACAGTTCGTTCCACTTCCGTTTCATAATAGGTAGATAATTTTATGCCTTAAAATAATTAAAGTAGTATCTGCTTAGGACCTTCATCATTTTTTTTTCTTTTTTTTTTTTTTTCTTCTTAAATTTAAGAAATGAATGTCCTTAAATGCTGTTTATATCCTCTATTCGTGAAAGTGAATCCGTGCCGTGTGGTGTTGTCGTTATTTATTTGTATAATAACTTTACTGTGGCTAGGTAGTCCGAACTAATTTTATGAAACTGGACTCCTATATAGCCTATTATTTATTTATGTGGCACCGTTTCCGTTTCAAGAATAACATAGTAATCTAGAATAACTAGAGTGTGATGAAGTGCAAGTACTGAAAATATTCAGTGGGGGGGGGGGGGTTGGGGGGGGGAGGTGGTGTTTAAAATCTTAAACATTTTGTTTACCGTACAAGTTTGCATAATACGTATAAGTAAAATGATATAAACATTAATTTTGAATGCCCGGTGATCATCCGGAAAATATTGGGAATGTATGTTTACGAAATCCTTGGTTTTGAACCTTTAGCTGCAATGAGCGCGGCAGCGCGAACTAAGCGCTAAAGTAGATTAGGCTCTCTGTGCGTAGGAAAATTAAATTTCCGCTGCGCGTTCGAACTCTAAATGATGATTTTAAGGAAAGGTAGTAACTTACAGTCTTAAGAAATTTGATATTCTGTTCTTTTATTCTTAATTTGGATTAAGTATTAAATCTGTTGACTGGGGTGGGGGGGGGGTAGTATCACTCACGAAGTTGTCATGCTGTTATAACAATTTATGTCGGGAAGGAACATGTTCCAGTTGTATTCAAATGCTTGAACATTCTATTCCCGTATACCATTTTACAGTGATTTCCCTCCATATTGTTCTTATGAACGTGAGAGAATTTAAGGTAACAGCACGTATCGCCATATGCGAAAATGTATACTTACATTGAACCTATTTACATGTCAATTTCATATGTATTCATAATTTCATGAATTAGATTTTAATCTTTGTCGTTCAATTTTCTTTATTTAGATGATCCTGATAGTGACAGCGAGTAATCGCCGTTGCCGTGTCTCGACTGCCCGCTACCATGTAAGCGGCGTAGTCGAGCACGACATTTCCCGCCCTGAATTCAGGGGTGTATATATTGTACATTATTATTATTATTTTTTTCTTATGATATCATTTGTGGTTAAGGGAAATGTCATGTATTATATGATCATAGATCTCTGAAAGTTTTTCCAAATTAAAATTTCTTATTAATTTCTTAACTTTCTACATGAAATCTTAAATTTAGTCAAAATTAAATTTCCCTGTTCGTAATGTTTCTTACGCATTTTTCCTGATCGAATATTAAATTCATACTTCTTAAATCTGTGATCGTACAATATTTTCTATGTACTAATTTTGATTCTTTTTATTTCAGGAATTTTTTTTTTGTATTTTGTACATAGTCAATGTTCAGTGTTTTCATTTTATGTCTTGACTATTATATATATATTTTTTCTATTCATGTTGCATTGTTATTTCATTTATGTACCAGAATCCTGGTGTTGTCCATGTGTTGTACATATTTATTTTGATTTCTACTTTGTTTTGCAACATTTTTAATTTTAATGTTCGTAACCGTGACTTACTGTAAAGATTTTAAGTTTACGTCAAAATTGTTTCCGGTTACTAATATTTTCTTCAAATACAATTTTCTAGTCAAAATTACTAAATTCAATTTTCTTAAATTTCGACCATTTAAATAATTTCAATTTCTTGAATCTTCTTTCCTCTGATAAATTTATTTCAAATTTTCCTTCTACTGTAACTTATGGTTACGACATGGTTGTGATTTTACACTATTATTTTATGATTTTCCATGTCTTTGTTGCAAATTCTGTAAATAATGCAATGTTTTTCGATTTTCCGTTAATTTTTTCTATGATTTACTATGTTTTTGTAAATACTTTCATGTTTGTTTTTATCTTATCATGTTGTAAATATTTCAGTTTCGTATGTCATGTTTATACGTGTTAACGTATACTTATTTTTTTTTTTCGTATTTTAATGTTTGTACACATGTTTTTCGTATTTTATAAATGATAATATTTTCTTAAATAATCTACGAGTTTCCGTCTCAAAAGTTATTTTACATTACATCCTGAAACCTAATAGACTTAGCTATTTTCATGTACTTATGTGATGTAAACATGTTTAGTATCATGCACTGTGAGAATCGAAACTGCGTAGGTAACTGGTCTAGCAATCATGCGTTGGTTTCGGAAAGGAACTTCCGTTTTTTCTCACTAGGGTCCCCGCGTGCAGAGCGCGTGAACGCTTCTTCACGGTGACGCCATGTTTTCTTTGTTCTCCGTTGGATATGCAAAGAATTACTCATCCTCAACGTTTGCCTCTTCCAACTGCCGACGCAGCCTGATTTCTGGGGTAGTTGTACTGCTACGGGTATTATAACCATGCGTAGAACCAAGCATTCTTTGTTTATTTAGTTCGTTATCTATTTTACGGTATTTATTTTGTAAATAAGCGGCCGATTTTGGCTCAATGCGTTTGCGTTTCTTGGTTAGGCTCGTTTCTGAACCGCTAGCTGCATCGTCAGGCTCGGAAGGCGTAACCGTTGGTGGTTGAATCTCCGATAAATGGTCTGTCGGATCTTCCAAAAGTTTTGCTATGTACTGTTGTAATTTTATTTCAACTTCCGTCAAGGTACCGTTAAGCTGTTCTGATAAATCCAAATCAGTAGGTCCGTTAAAAGGAACAGGTTGGTTATTTGTTCTTAGGAACCATGGTCTTAGATTGTTCACATGTGCGCGAACGACTTTTAATGGATCCAGAAAATGTACAATACGAACGATAACATCATTAACAAATTCCATTACTCTGAACGGTCCCGTCCATGCTCGCAATAATTTCTGAGAAATTTGTTTAATTGGTAAAAGTCGCGTAATAATACGTAATCGTCGACCATATAACGGTACGGACGTGCTGTGCGATCATAAAAGTTTTGCTGTCTCTTAACTGCTTTCCAAGTATGCGCTCGAGCGACTTCGAATGCTGCTTGTAGTCTACTCTCTAGACGTACTATAGTGTCATCACTATCATAGCAGATTCGTGGTGGTTCGAAAGCTAAAGCACTAGGCAATCTAAATTCTGAACCATGATGTAAATAGTGTGAGCTAATTAGCGTAGTTGAATTAGGGCACGCATTTAGTGCTATAGTTACTAATTGTAAATACTCGCACCAATTTTCTGGACAACTTGCAGAAATTTTACGCAATACTGTCTCTATTCTCTTATTTGCGGCTTCTACCGTTCCTCCTACCCACGATGTGTTAGGAGTGAAATTTATCTGTTTAATATTGAACGAATTTGACAATCTTGCCACAATAGCGTTGTTTATCTCACTCCCGTTGTCTTCACGCAGTTGCACTGGTGCTCCAAATCTAGCTATGAGGTGAGAAAACAACTTATTAGCTATTGTTTCTGCTGTCTTATCGGGAATACCGACTGCAATTACGTAACGACTGAAGTCGTCAATTAACGTCATTATGTAGACGTTCCCGTGAACGCTTTTATTCAAGGGTCCAACGAGATCCAAGCTCCATGAATGACCTGGTCTCTGTAGGGGTTGATAGGCTCTCAGCTTAGCCTTACGTGCTTATTAGGTCTAACGTAAGCTTGACATATTAGACAAGTTTTAACGTAATGTGCAATATCGTCCATCATTTTAGGCCAATAGCAATATAGCTCTATTAATTCTCTAGTTTTAGTGGCTCCGCGATGTCCGGCGCTAGGTGTGGAATGGTAATCCCGGATACAATATGTCCGTAGAGATTTTGGTATACACATCTGTGCTAGATTGTGCATATGACCTTTATTTGGGTCTGCTAGTCGAATTCTGTATAGAATCCCGTCATAATCTTTATAAAAGATGTTTAGCTTGTTATGAGCGTCGATCAGATCTTCAGATGACTGATCTTTAAGACGTTTCATTATTTGGCCTAAGAATGGATCGTTTCGTTGCTCCACCGCTAGGTGTTGTCGCGTCCAGTCAGGAAACTGACTGCTCAACACCGCGACTGGTATCTCTATACGAGATAGCGCGTCGGAAACCGCTAGAAGTCGGCCCGACTTGTGACGTAAGATGAATTCATATTCCCTGAGTTGAAGTAAGATTCTTTCTAATTTGGGGGGGAGGGTGGAGGCACAATAAAGATAGCAAACTGCAAAATGATCAGTCGTTAAGAAAAACATCTTACCAAGTAAATAGCAGCGAAATGAATCTATACAATGTATAATTGCTAAAATTTCCCTTGTAGTGGTCGTTTCCTTCCGTTCCGCCTCACTGAGGGTTCGGGAAGTGTAGGCTAACGGATAGTTTATACCTCCGTCATATTGACTTAAACAACCTCCGATCGCTACTCCACTGGCGTCGGTTTCAAGAAAAAATGGTTTAGAACAATCTGGGTGCTTAAGCGTTGCAGCTTTTATCATAGCTCGCTTAAGTTCTTGAAATGCTCTTTCTTCATCTTCGCTTCACAGAAATTTACAGTTTTTCCGTGTTAGTCTGGACAAAATCTGTGACATTTCGGCGAATGAAGGAATGTGTCGCCTATAGAAATTTACCATACCTAAAAATGAACGGACTTGCTTAGGCGTCTTAGGCCTAGGATAATGTTGCATAGCCTTTGTTTTATCGCTATCGGGTTGTATCCCGTTTTCATCTAGCATAAAACCTAGGAATTTAACCTTTTTGCGTGCAAATTCGCACTTTTCAACGCTGAGTTTCAGTCCTGAACGAGCGACTAGTTCTAGAGCTCGATTCACATGACTGATGTGAGTTTTAAGATCTGGACTACTCAGAAGACAATCGCCAAGATAGACGGTACAATAGGCTCCTAGCACGTCTGCAAATATTTGTTGCGCACAAAATTGAAAGTGCGCAGGGGCAGTTTTAAGACCCATTGGGAGCCGGTTGAAGAAATAGGTCTTAGAATTAGGAGAGAAGCACGTCTTTGGTTTAGCAGATTCTGCTAGTTTAAGTTGATAAAATCCAAACTTAAAGTCTAAGCGTGTAAAATATT
>JAHWFP010039020.1:38345-56798 GCA_023313725.1 Lithobius niger | reverse complement strand
TTTGTTCGTTGCCATACCATAAGAAAATCTGGCACCCACAGATGAAAATTAGGAAAAATTAACACATTCAAAGAATATACTAGTGAGCAAAACATTAATTTTCAATCATACTAACATGGGGGGAGGGGTGAAAGATTCAGTTACACAACTTTGTAAACGTGATACTTTGATTCCAAATTATTACAGGTAAACGGAACTTACCTGTTTGTGGGGGGAGGAAGGGGCAGTTAGACCGATGTCGTTTTCTTAATTAAGAATTGGGTGTATTTGGGAAGTACTGCATTCTGTATTATGAAAGCTTAAAATGGTGTGGCGGTACTGTGAATGCTGTAGCAGTTTATTTGGTGTTTTGCCTGGGATGTGGGCTCGTGTTCATGTCGATTGTGGCATGTAAAAGATCATAGAAATTTCCTAGAAAATTGTCCCTCTCCGCCTCAAAATAACCTTAACATATGACATCTATATATTTACTTCTCTTAGAAAAGTCGTGCAGACGCGGCGGTGATTCAGTTGATTTCAGAATGCCAATCACTACTAGTGGCATTATTGGTTGTGTTGGTTTGTTTAGTTTTCGTGGCGGGCATGCACAGTGGGAACCAACAGGCGGGTGACCACGGGCTCAGCTAGACCAGCGTATTTCGCCGGGGCCAACTAGTTCTATTAAACAAGTCTAGTCATCTATGAAGCAGTATATATTTTGTTAACTCCTATTAGTAAGACACATTATTGCTGACAGTTACAGTCACGCTAGGAAGTTGCAGAAAGTGGTAGATTTTCAATTCATCATCATCCTGGCTGCCTTGCCGATGAGTAAGAAAATGAAGGCATGGCTTCATTGATGGGGCTAATTGTCTTGCTGCTTTACCCTACGTTGAAGAAGGGGTCCAATCTTTTTGAAGGGGGGCTGACTGATCCATCGAATTCAATAACAGGATCCCCATTTCCTCTCAGGAGACCACCATGGGGTAGGAGAGAAGACTACAAGCGAAGACTGTGCTGGATGGTTCTTTACGGGTCTTGCTCTGTCTGCGAAGCAGGTGCCCGTGCATAGTCCTCTGTTCTATGAAGTAGTTCAGAGGATTCTGGAGGGCGCAAACAAAAATCGATGAGGGGCTCAATCACACTAGCCATTGGTAAAAGAAGCTGGAATCTCTTGTCAGCAAAGTCAGACTGGATGGAGACATTGTCTAATTCATCATCCACTACATTACCTTAAAAGGGAGGATCTTTGTTTTCTTTCGAGTATTCTGGCTTGACCTTTGAGCTAGCCATCGAAATTCCGTAAGAAATGGGCTTCCCACACAAACGTGCAAAGACAAAATGCATGGTGAGGTTTCTCTGCGAAGGCAGCGGTGACAGACAGCTTCCAAGCGAAGGTAGCATAGGAGACACAGAGTGGCTTCTCCGCAAAGCTGGCGGCAAGGCAGAGCGGGATACACGAGGCGACATATCTGGGAAGGTTGAGGCGTGGGGAGACTGCCTATGAAGGCATTGCAGACGGAGCTGGCAGCACAGGGTCTTGAATGAGCGATGGCGAGGTTGGTCTTTTTCTCCTGGAAGACAGACTAGAAAAAAAAATCCGAGTTTGATGATCCAAAAACGGCCTGGATCGGGAGAGATGGTGGCCTTCAGTGAGCAATGGAAGGAAGGGCAGGTGCTGTAGAGAGACCGGGTTCAGTGGGCACGTCCGACAGTGGTCGGTCATGAGCCGAAGTGTCCAGGTCTTCGGTCTTCGATGGCTTCTTGCTTGAGGAAGACTTAGAAGACTTGAAATGCTGATCATCTTCTGTTTCTTCCTTTTCTTTTTAGGAAAGGGGCAGGACAAGTCTGAAACTTAAGCATGAGTTTCTGTGCATGAATTCTTGTCAACAGCACCGTGAAACTTAAAATAAGCCTAGGAGCATTCCATGCCATTTTCCATAAAAACTGTGTCAGCTGGAAAACTGAACGCTTGCCACTTCCCCCCGAATGGACATCGGTCAAATTTCTGCAGGCATAGGCGCTGAAAAACTACCTCTAAGCTTGACAACACAATCAACCAAAGTGTTAAATCATATATTTGGAATGGACAGAAAGCCAAGAACGAAGTTTGGCTAGAGTCACAGGTGCATCCGGCTTCGGCTCATTCGTGTTGGCCGACGTGGAAGTGATGGTAGCCGACAAAGTACAGGGCGTCGGAGTGATCGACATTGGGTCAAAGATGAACATTCATAGTTGGGCACTAACAAACAATCAGCAGAATCTGACTAGGCAGAAAAACTAATCAACAGTTTAGTGCGGTGGACATTAAATGGACAGGTCCACAACAGTTTTTTTAGGGGTTGGAATCTGTCCTAGAGGTGTAGATTTCTAGGTGTAGATTTTGTTTCCAGTTTAGATTTCATCGGCCCGAAAGTGATAGTATCGGACGGAGAAGCAGTCTCTTGAGCGATGATGTACGATCCCTTGCATGCTTGGTGTTGTGCTGTTGGAATCTTTTTTAGTTTTTGCACACTTGACAAAAATAATCCGTTAAGATTCAGGAGGAATGAGGTAAGTTGCACAAGGATTTGTCACTGGGTGACACGAACGACAATTAAGCTCATGTCAATATCTTCAGGAATGTCAGGTTCGCAACTAGGGGTGTGCGGTTTTAATATTTTGGGTTCGATTCGATTTCGATCGATTTTGGGGAAGAACATCTCGATTTCGATTATTATTCGATTTTGAAATTCAATTTTTTTCTTTTTCGATTTTAAACTATTTTGTTTTCAATTTTTATCATTAAGGGCTAGCCTTTGAAAAAGATATTAATTTTAAGTAATTACATTCCTGTAAATTAATGTTACTCCAATACATTGACCTTTGAATTAATTCTTCGTTTAATGCGCAAAACTACATTTTGGTTTTAACACAAAGTTAGAAAGCAAGCTTCCACCTTCCCCCACTCCCCCTTTTGACTAGCACCATCCTTAGATTTTATTTAGTCAAATTAACTTCATATATTGTGCAAGTTTGGCAAATTATTGCCCCTTAGTTGAGCGCTAAACTTACACTGGCATGTTGTAAGGCAATGACTACACTATGTTAGCAATGATTAACATGGTACAATGCACAGTTGCCATATAAAAAGAAGTCATTACAAATTTTTGACTAAAGTTAATGCCTTACTTGATTCAAATTTTTTTGTTAAACTTTATTCAGTGTATTTACTGAAAAATTAAAAAAAAATCGAAAATAATACATCTCGTTACTCGATGAGGATCTCGTTACTCGGTGGGAATCTCGTTAATCGGTGGGAATCTCGTTAATCGAATTTTTCGATTTTGATTCTGACGAATTCGATTCGATTTCGACAGCATAATAAAATCGAAATCGAATCGAAAGTTTCGATTTTCGCACAGTCCTATTCGCAACGTATGAAGTGTTTACGTCGTCCTTTAGGCTTAATCGATGGAGAAGAGGAAATTTCCGTTGATGAAATTGATGACGCTTCACCAAAATCACTGGGTTCATGAACACGTCGAGAATAACAGAGGCAGGAAATTGGTTTTCACTTTTCAGTAGGACAACACGAAGATAAGTCTCATCCCAAGTGCATCCTGACAATAAAGATGGCTGCCAATCTACGCATGTGTGGCATGTGTAAAAAAAAAAAGCTATGTACCAACGAGCCACCATACGTTACATTCACACAGATTAAAAATGGCCGGCAAACAACACGCTGAGGAGAGTATGAAGGTAAATTCTGTTAGCCAACATTTGCCATACACGGTTTATAAAAATACCGCGAATTGTGGCAATTTGCGACAGCGCCATGTCTACTGGCTAGCATGTTTGAACTCCACTGCAGGCCGGCTTAAGCTATGGTTACCAGCGCCATGTTGTCTGTGCTTCTGCGTTCCTTAAAAAAAGAGGTGAACACTATTTGCGCTAGCATGGGTGGATAGATCTAGCCACCCATGGCACTAGTAACCTTACTGTGATGTTACGGTGCGACTGTACGAGTTACTACCCCCTGTTGGCATGGCAAAGAACTGAATTGGATTACTAAATCGCATTGGTTGGAATTTATTGAAGATTACAACACAAATCCACTTTACGAGGACATAATCTTAAGTAATTAATTGATTAATTAATGTTAAATAATTAATTGATAACTCGTACTTAATTAATCTGAAGACTTAAGACTTAATTAATCTTAAGTGTGTCAGATTGTTGAGTTTTCGGCGGCTATCTTTCGTCTTCCTCACTACACATGTGCATAAAAAATACGAAAAGTGCCATTTCATTTCACCATTGATCGTGCTCATGCATTGAATCTGGATACTCCATTTTCTATCTAAGTTCTTGCCACACAAACTGGTGGACCTCAGCCTAGCTTGGACTGGCCAGATTCATGAGTGGCAACTCGTTCCGCTCATGTTGATCAATGGCAAGAGATTCCAAGGCTCTTAAGTGGCTGTCACTTGCGGCATTGCATTTGAGCAGAATCGTCTTTTCACACCAATTGATTTTTTTTTTGAGTACTCAGCTACACCATTCTTGTCCATCTTTGTTGGCAACTGCATTAGTATGTTCTTTAATTCGCACTCCCAACAGTATTTTAGTTAAATAAGCTTATGTAGAACTATGCCCAGGGTGCCAGGTCTTACCATTTAGACTATAGACATGGTAAAGCCTTTGAATCAATTCCTTACTCACCCATTCATGACACTGCGTTCAAAGGGTGACGAAATAGATTAACACTCAATTTCCACTGATCAGAGCACTTGTGTCTTTAATGATAAAGCATCCAATTACACCAGTAGATCAATCAGTAGGACTTAGGACAAAGCCAGTTTGCCATTCATACAGGATGCACGAAACTGTACGGAGCCTTGCTGACAAGTTTGCTACTACTAGGCAACGTGTATCTATTACAGGACAGCAGCCATTTCACGTGCAAGCAACAACACAGCACAATAACAAATGCGTTTTTTTATTAAAGCCAATTCTCCATCTATTTCTATCTGTCAATGTATCAGAGAACCAGAACCACTTTAGAAAGACAAGTTTAGAAACATCTTGTACAGGAAAGTAACTCCTCACTTACGCCATTTGTAGCATTCTCTAGACAAAACCTTCTAAGTACTGCTTAGCTTTATAATTACATCCTCTGGGTACACCATTGCTTACACTTCCTGCACTACTCCAGACTCAAGTTGTAGTAAATTCATACCCAGATTACAACAAACAGGAAATACGTATCATACAGGCGACAAACATATTTTTGTTGTCAAACTCTGAAGAAGAGTAGAGCTTGACAGTGAAAGACAATGTTAAAAAGCGTAGCAAATTTAAATACTGAGCAGCGACAAATGGTGAAAAGTCACAGCTGTAAAAGATGCTGCCGTTAACAGTAATACAAGTTCGTAAATGCTTGCAACTTCTGGTTATACTGTAAACGGACAATTTTTTTTTAACGATTGAAAAAAAGAAAGAAAAAGTTTATCTCAGTAACGTAAACATTCGCATCCACTGGCGATATGCGATTTCCATGATAGAACTTCAGATCATCAAGAGCACTTCAGTCCTTGCTGACGACGTGTACATACACATTACTCCATGAAGCCTGTTGTTAAATATGTGCAGATTGGTCCAGCATTTACGAGAAAACGTTGCCATACAAATGAGATTCTTTGTTATGGAAGTATTGCGCCTAGCACGGTTTCAATGAGAAAAAGGATGCTGTCAACCACATTAAAAATATTTAAAAGAAGAACCCACTAAACAAAAACGTGGGTAACTGCCCTATTTGGCTATGGCATACACATGACATCAATTTATCCGATAAAAATTGGTTTAGAAATTTATGAACTGGTTAACCAAAAGCTCAAAATTAGTTAAATGGATGTGAGCACTAGTTCGTATCGATGCTGAAAGAGTAAGTAGAATATCCCACCGGACAACGCCTTCCTTAATACGCATTTGACACACTATACAACGAGCCACGGCTGCTTGCCGTGATGTCATCATGAGTTAGCCACTCACGAACAAGAATAGTGGATCTTTGGCCGTCTGAATGGACTAGCCCAGTCACGTGATACGCGTGTCACGACAAACAGTCTTGCCACGTGGTATAGGACGCTAAATAAAAAATAAAATAATACCAGACTTTACCTTGCAGGTCAGTAAGAACTATCTTGTGGTCGTAGGAGCCAGTCAGGAGATAGTAGGCACTGGGAGAAAAGCGGACATTGCGAATGTCAGACGTGTGAGGCTTGAAACACTGGATCACTCGATTACCGCGGATGTCGTACAGCATGCAGTTGGCATCCTCATGACCGGAGACCAGCAAACGGCCAGATGGATCTACGCTCACAGCAGCAACTGGGCCGCCTGTAAGGAAATAAATTCAAAAAGATAAATCAACTAAAAAGTACGGCAATACATATGGATAAAACATTTCACAACTTTTCTTACAAATATTGAAATTACAATCTTGAAACTAGTAAAACATTCTCCTTTTCTGAAGAGGCATTTCTTCAAATTTAAGAAAAAGGATTCATTGCATTTCTACCAAGCACAAATTTGTTTCTTGCCGAGCTGAGCTGACCTAATCGAGCTAAGCCAATTGCTAAAAATGTAGTCCTTGTGAAAATAAGGTATTGAAATATTTTAGCTTACGTTAATTGAGAGTCAAAGCATTGACAGTGGATGAATGACCTCAGTAGAATAGTTATTTGGTCATGAGTTCACTGGTCCAGAAAACATAAGTAGTAACGATTGCCAAGCAATCCACATTCCACAACACATCGGACCGGTAGTTGCTAGGGATACCTAAGGGCTAACTCTGGTAAGTAAGAATTAGTTTATTCACTGGTCCACGCAGATATTTCCAATATGTTAGGTGGTTCAGGGCTGAAGTAGGCTAAGGTGACACTGGCAGTGTTAAGGAAAGGCCAGAGCTATGGTTGGGTTGGTACCAAGAGGTGAACTCCTGCTCAGAGCTACTCAAGTACCCAACGGTGTTTACAGTATTAAGCAGTAGATGGCACCACAGTCACTCACCCTCACAAACAAGCGAGGTATCAACCCTTAATGATCGTACATTAATAATCTCTGCAATAGCGTAAGTCCAAAGCAACAGGCTTATAATCAATGGCAAATTAAGGGGGCTAATTAGTAGTGACACGACATAATTGTCCTACACATAATTCATCCCAAATTTTATATTTTAAAATGTGAAAAGGATTTATTTATACGAGTTTATAATCCAAAATATTCACATATTTCGATCCGAAATACATATTCAACAAACCACTACCGTGGACTACACGAGAGATCAAAATTCATGACGTCTTTTATGTTAATAATGTCAAAAATTAACGATGTCTATAATTAAATAAAAAGCACTTTAGTTGAGTGTAGACTCACTAAAAACTGCAAAACTGTTGTTCTCATTCTTTTTTCCTAAGTTAAAAAGCAGTAAATTGGTCATTTTTGATCAGCGTTAGTGGCCGAACCATTTTGGATTCGTTAGAAAGCTGGAATTCCCCTCTATCCAGGCCTCTCAACATATTTTCTCCGTGGCCATTTGGCATTGGCCATCCAGGAGGATTGTTGTAGGCCGTTTCTGGCAGTTTCAAGCTAACTTTCCTTAACATTTGTAGATCGCGTTCCGTCATTGGCCGGTTGGCACCATGTGACTGATTTGGCGTGCTCTCATTGGCTGATGCGTGATTTCAACATGGCCGCCGCCGCTCGCTCTGGATTTTACGTGAGCGCTTATGCTTTAGTTCGTCGTTGAAAATCACAAGAAAGATGATGTTTCACAGCATTTAAAAATTAAAACAGCGGCCACAATGCAAAACCTAAATGGAAAAGGAGCCTATAAACCTTCACACTATGGCCTATCAGGTGGGAACAACGATTTGTAGCCTAACTAACGCAGACTTTCAGATGTATTTTGTCAACCCGGCGATTTTCAATTTAGTTCATTACCGCCCGTAATTTTAAAAAAAATGGCTCTCCAAAACTATTAAAGCCATTTATCTAATTTTTTTCTGTGCACCTTAATGAATACCTGTTGCGTGCTTGTAGTAAGTTTGAAATAATTGTGTCCAATAGTTTTTGCAAGAATAAATATTACATTAGTGCCTCACTCCATGGGTCACGAAAAAAACCAACTCACTCCATGAGTGACGACAATTTTTTTTAACTCACTGCTGAAAAGGTTCATGGTCTAAAAAGTAGGAATTTCTAGTTGTAATTTAATTAAATTTAAGCATTGCTATGCAGTACCGTAGTATAAATTTAATTACCGTTTATTTTAAACTGTGGACTATCTGGGAGTGCGGATTATCTGGGCAATTTTTTCCCTAAAATGCTTACAAAATAGGCCTGCAGATTATCTGATTTTAATGTCCAAAGTTGACTTCTTTCCCATTAAATCTTGTAACCTCCATACAAAAATAAAATAATTGTGTTAAGCTAAATAAAGAGCATTCGGGCAACTTACAGGAATTTTTATAATAAATCTATAACCTTCTTCACAAATGAAAACAAATAAATACGTAAATTTTAGAATATTTTCTCTACATTTAAACAGGGATCGTATGTCCTAATCAAAACAAAATTCCATGCCTTTTTCAGCCTCAATAGTTCTATATTCCATGCGGTTTTCCAGTCACTGTAAGTCCAGTTTGCATTCATAGCATGAGCTAAATGAGTAATCTGGGGCAATAAAAAACGTAAGTAGGCAATTTCTGCAATAATGGATTTTAAAATTGTAAGCCAGAAGCAAAACCGTCAAAATCATGGAACAGGAATAAGCATTGATGGGTACAAAAGAGAAAATTGGTGTAAGCATAATATGATTTTTTTTCAAATGGGAAACGCTGGCAAGAACGACAGTTTTTCAAGTCATTTTTATGGTAAAAAATATTTTTCACACATTACCCAATTTGATTAGCTGAAAATTAGGATGCGACTAAATTCCAGGCTTTTCCATGCAGATAGTGACAATCAGATAAAATTCCATACTTTTCGAGGCCTGTAAAAGGGCCTTACAAATGCCAAACTATTCCAGAGAGCATACATACAAACCCTGTTTAATGAATTTCCCGTAAGAAATCATTATTTCTTGCTAAAAGAACAACCGCAAAATCAACATGCATGAAAATGCAATAATTTTGTCCAACAATGAACAAAAACCCTATTTAATAAACTAAAAAAATACATGAATGGGCTTGGTTTATGGCAGAAGCTAGAATTTTCCTTAAATTCACCCTTAGACAGAATAAAGTCACAAGTATATAGTCAAAACTATGCTTCAGTAACGTTTTCTCGTTCAATACATGACAACATTTCTTTATTTGATTTTTTGCTACTCAGCAAGAAAGCAGCCAAAAAGATATGAAGAATACGGCACAATCACCCAAAAATAGTAAACCTATGCTTGAAGTGAAAAGTGCAAGTTTCCAGACTGTTGCCTAAGAGACAGCTTGTAACAGCTACTAAAAACTAGCCAGTTTTGAAGAAAAATCTGGACAGATTTTGTTTAGCATTATAGACCAAGTAATTACGAACAACCAAAATAACGTTACAAAATTATCGGTGTTTGCAATTATGTTGAATGATCCCTGAAAAACATTAAAACACCAGGGCCACCTGGTTGATTTTTGTTTCTATTGGTTTTATGAAATTATACATTACGTAACTTTTAGCATTCTCCTTTTGCTTATGTTGTGTGTTCTAGACATTCGAGTTCTTGAGCTTCGCCAGTGCCGCCACCTACTGCACAGCTGATGTGCGCAACCTCCGTCTATAAAATCTCAGTCGGCGGTCGATGCTTCATCTTTTATTCCTCTAGTGCCCAAGTCGCGACAAAGAGGGGAGGAGGGTGGGAAGAAGGTAATGTATATTTTCATAAAAGCAATAGAAACAAAAATCAACCAGGTGGCCCTGGTATTTTAATGTTTCGATGTGCCATGAAAATAATCATTATCTAACTTTTAGCATTCCACAGACCTCGTCAAAGGCAGCGGGCGTTACTTGACGAGCCCCCTCGGGTGGCAAGTTGGCTCCCTAAAAAGTCACAACTTCGCAAACGTTGTGGAAAGGAACCCGTGGGACGAAAGACCGTATTGCTTAAGGGGAGCAAAGTGTCCATCTAGCTGCGACGAGGGGACCAAGAAGGTAGAATCCATAAGCACGGGCACACATGTCACGAAGATATTGTGACATAAAAACAATTGGGTTCCACCAGGAAGCTGCTTCCATTATGTCAGTAATAGGACTATTACTGTGGAAGGCCCAGGACGCAGAAATGGCACGTAGGTCATGAGCGGCAACGCGAATACCCTGTTCGACGCAGTTGACATCCAAGGCGTCGTAGGCGTGAAAAATGACGGATTTGATCATGTGGTCGGAGGTTTTGCCCGAGCTTGAAGCGAGTGGGAGAAAAAGCTGGGAACGTCCACGGCGTATAGGCTTGGATTGCTTTAGGTAGAAACGGAGCACTCGTATCAGACAAAGGACACGTTTGGGTTCATCATCGACGAGTTTGGATAGAGATGGAATGATAAATGGATGTGATCGTTCGGTAGGCTTTTGGGTCTTAGCTCGGAAGGAGAACCGTGGTGTCAACGTTACTCTGGAATAGTTGTCCAAGAAGAAACAGTCTGCTGGGGTGGTAGACAGGACCTGAAGTTCGCTTCCACAGAGACAAAGAGCCAGTGTTACGAGGATAACAGTCTTGCGGGTAAAATGACTGAGGTAGCATGATGAAAGTGGAGCTGAGATAAGGAGCTGAAGACAAAGACAAGACAATGGACAAGTCCCAGTCCAGGAAAAGTTGTCAAACTACAGGGCGCTCGATCTCGAAAAACCGAATCAGGGCAGAAATGCGAAAGTTATCAAAGAGGTGGGTGCTGCCAGCAGCTTTAAATACAGAATTAAAGGGCTGATCAGTAGACCAGTATGGTGGATCCTTGGAGACTGTCCTTGAAGAGATCGTTAAAAAAACTTAAGAGGTCTGAAATAGGGGGATTGATTGGCCTGATTTGCCATCCGAGATACCATCGAAACCATCTGCGCCAGTGGTTGTCGTAGATCTTACTGGTAGAGGCTCGAACAGCTTTGGAGGCGATGCGAGAGGCCTGTTCTGAAGAAACTCCTGTCATTTCAAGTAATTGGACGATAATAGCCACCTGTGTAGTCGCAGGGACTGCGGTTGGTGATGCAGTCATTTCCGTATTGCCGGGAGAGAAGATCTGGGTCGCTCGGAAGAGACCGTGGGGAATAATAAGGCGATCGACTAGAAGCAGAAACCATGGAGCCACCGACCAATTGGGTGCTACTAGGCTGAAGAAACCGGGGGAGGGGGGGGGGGGGCAAGCTTGCGGAGGACATGGGATAGTAGCTTGGGTGGAGGGTATAGGTATTCGAAGAGATGATCCCAATTCAGGCTGAGGGCATCCACGGCCCAAGCTTGACTGTCCGGTACTGGACTGACGAACTGGGGAAGTTTGACATAGAGCTTCGAGGCGAAGAGGTCGACCACTGGACTTACCCCAGAGTGAAAAGATTCGCAGATGAATGTGTCTGGAGTCCATTCTCCGGTCGGCGGAGACCGCAGAGATACGGAGTCCACAATGACATACCTGTTGCCTGGCATATGGAGGGGAAGAAGAACCGCTTGAGACGTGACGCAAAGGCTGAATATGTGAAAGACATGATCTGATGAAGGGACCGGGTTACCCCTCCCTTTCGAAGATTTGCGACTGCCGTGGTGTTGTCTATGTGCACCTGTACTGTCTTCTCCGTTATTAGGTGGCGGAAGTACTGTACAGCGAGGAGGACTGCACGCAGCTCCAAGATGTTGATGTGATCCCGGTCGTTAGGACTCCAAGTTCCGGCGATAGTGTGGTGATCTATGTGGGCTCTCCAGCCTTGTAGGGACGCATCCGTGAATAGGTGAAGATTTGGAAGAGGCTCGTGAAAAGGGACAGTCTGTGAGACATGGAGTATGTCCATCCACCATAGTAAGGCTGTTCATGGGAAAGGCTGGGGACCGAGGGTGGCCTGGATCGGTGGACGGATAAAGATAGTGGTCCGACATTCGTCGATACGAAAGTGATGAAAGCGACGGACCATCCACCAACCGTAGGGAATACGAGTGGCTAAGGAGTCCAGGGTGTCGATAAGAGAGTTGAGGTCGGAGAGCTTGTAGACCGGAAGGCGTAGGAAGAACCGTCCGTATCCTTGCAAGAAGCATGGTGAGCCTCTCGAGAGAGGGCATAATCGTGGCCCGGGCCAGGTCGAAATAGATGCCTAGAAAGATAAAGCTTTGGGAAGGAGCTAGGTGTGATTTGGGGAAATTGATGCTGAGGCCTAACCGATGCAAGAGACGCATGGTGAAGTTTCGATGACGTAGTAGTTGCAGGACGTCTTGGTGTGGAAGAAGCCAGTCGTCGAGATAGGCGTTAGCGCATATTTGGAATCGGTGTAAGTAAGCTAGTACTGGTTTAAGTAAAGATGCAGGGGGCCGTGTTGAGGCTGAACGGGAGATGGAGAAATTCTTAGACCGTACAGTCGTAGATAAATAGGAAGCGGTGCTGGACAGACGCATGAAGAGTGATGTGAAGGTAGGCGTCTGCAATATCTATAGAAATCATCCAGTCGCGGGGCAATAGAGACAGACGGAGGGAACCCAAGGTTTGCATTTGGAAGTTGGGGTGACAATAAACTGACTGAGAGGTTCAAGATAATAGAAAATTAAATGATAGCCCCCTCTTCTTGGGGCAAAGTAACATCTAACTATAGAAACCGGGTTGCTCCGGACTGGGAACGGCTCGTATTGCGTTCTTCGCTAGGAGACTGGAGATTTCGGCAGAGAGGTGGGGAGACGTGCTGGTCGCCTCGGACCAGGGCGGAGATATCACAGGAGGAGTCCGGGAAAAGTTGGTCGAAATCCGTGGGTGATGATAGACAGAACAAGGGGATCGTCAGTAATTGAGTGCCACGCCGGGAGGAAGTGGTGAAGAAGACCCCCCACGGAAAGGGTAAAAGTCAGTGGAAAAAGCGGCCTCGTTGTCGTGGTCCAGGAGAGGCATTGTGAGCGCTTCGATCGGCCGATCGGGCATGGTATGACAACCGGAGGGGTGCCCGTTTCCCGGAGCCTTTGGTTCGAAAGGATGGGGGATCATGACGAACGGGAGACGGAGCTAGGTCTACGTGTTGCGTAGAGGAGGTCAATGGCTAATCGTCCCTTGAATCGTTATGGTGTAGGCGAGAAGAAGATCGGGTTGTCGGGAAGGCTTGGGCCGAACCGGTTTAGACTTGCGAGTAATGTCAAGATGGGGAGCGAGCTTGGGGATCAGTCTCCGGAAGAGCGTATCAGATTCGTGAAAAGTCTGATTCCAGAGTGCATGCCGAGCGGAATCGTGAAGTTTCGATGCGGAATTGAGGACATTGTCTTGGAGTAGTAGCGTAGAGTTGAAAAGCGCTCGGATGAACCAATTCATATAGTGGAAGTAGCAAAACGGGATACTTGACTAATAAGAAAGGCCAATTCCTTTGGCCCCTCTGACGGTGGCACAGTACAGAGTTTTTGATACAAGGCGATGGCTGCCGTGTTTAGGACGTCCGCTTGGGAGGACGCTCAGAGACCAAGGTGGAGAAGGCAGTCAATGCCCCGAAGAATAGCAGTGGGTACCGGGGCTTTTCGAGGCAAGAAGAGAGATGTCCCGAAATCCATTTTTAGGTCAGCTGTGAGGAACTCAGACTGAGGATATGTATCAAAGTTTCGTGGTTTGGTGGCGCCGTCCCCAGTCGGACGAAAGAAGAAAGTTTCGGGGCCCGGACATGGAGGAGGAGGAGGATTCTATGCACGGTTCCAATGGGGCGACGTTGCCCAAAAGAATGCCACGAGTACGAAGCAGCGTAGTGAGAAGGGTTGCAGACTGGCCGATGACAGGCTGCTGGTGGGGATACTTGTCACGAAGTCCAAACCCAAGTCCCATGGAGAGACTGCGATTCTTGCTATGCTCGGGGACCGTTAAAAAAGGCTTGTAAAGGAAGCATCCGGTATGATGGCTTCTACTGTCTTCAAGAAGTCGAGAAGGGGAATCTCCAAGGGGTCAGGGTCGCCCGGAAACAGAGGATCAAAGTGTGCTTGTCGAGATGGTGGGTGGTCAGAGAGGACCGAAAGCTTGGTCTTGATAAGCAGCAACAAAGTCCGAGTTGTCCGAGGGAGATTGAGGAGGACGACGAGACGGTCGCGGCAGGATGGGCTGAAGGCCAAGGAGTCCAGATGCTGAGATGGACCAGGGACAGAATCTATATTGACGCGTCCGCGCTTGGAAACCGAGATGACCCAATCGTGTGTATACGGAAGGAGACCGGCGGGGCTGGGCGCTTGCCGCTTACGTTGGAACGAGCGAAGACCGGAGACCATCAGCTCGTGGACCCGGTCCCTGGAGAGTGGTTGGTCCTGATGACGAGATCTTGGTGAGCGGGATGCATCATACTGACAGGAAGAAAGGGAGGACAAGTCAACAGGTGCGTCCAGGAACTGGACAATGCACGCTTGGAAGCACCGCGCTTAGCAGCTTGAGACGAGCGTAGGCCTCATTGGCCTTGAATACGTCGCCCTGAAGAGCTTGAAGACTGGATGAAGGTTGGGGTTGGCCACACTGAAGAGGAGACGTGGTGGCGGTGTTTAAGGAGGGACCAGCAGGGACCGCGAGGCCTGCCGGAACGGGACCGTAAGGGGGGCCCATGGGTGGAGACCCACGTGCAACCGGAGGCCGTGGACAAGCCGCGGACATCGTGAAGTAGTCTGGTAATGGCGGATCCTCCAAAATGAGTTCAACCGACGCAGGAGGCGAGTGGCCACCTTGTTCAGTGGTTCCCTAGGCGTGCCCTTAGCTTGTGGCATAAAGCCCCTTGAAAGATAAGCGTAAGAAACTGAGGGCACAGAGCACGTCCAACATGGTCGCAACGTAGGGAAGAAAAGATGAAGCATCGACCGCCGACTGAGCTTATATAGACGGAGGCCGCGCACATCAACGGTGCAGTGGGTGGTGGCGATGGCGAAGCTCAAGAACTCTATCTCTAGAACACACAGCATAAGCAGAAGGAGAATGCTAAAAGTTAAGTAATTGATATTTTCATGGCACATAGAAAATGGAATTTTAAAGATGGTGATGCAAGAGAATCAAAGTTCTCTGATTAGAATCCAACGAAGCTGTGTTAACAAACTAGGTGGTCTCCTTTGCTTTCAGCATGTTAGATCTCTCAATGTTGCACATATAAATCTCTTAATTCATGCAAAGTTATAAGTTACTTCCGGTACTCTCCCACCTCGCTTCCTAGATATACCAACCACTGTATTTTGCAGTTGCAATTCCCGGCACTTGGGAGCCTGGAGGGAATGAAGTTACCACAGCTTCACTGGATACTACTTCGAACAAAGCTTCATTAAATACTACTTCGAGAACTTAGATTCTCCTGCACCATATAAACCCTCTTCGCTGTGTTAAGAAACTGGGCGAGATTACAAAATGTGGCGCGTGACCAGCCCCTGAATGTCGTTGGCAAACCCTTCACCCACAGACACTGCCAACCCGTTTGGAAAAAGAAGATTTTTATCCACATCAATGACAAAATCATTAAAAACCAGTAACTGGCGGTAACAGTAGTGAGAAGTTGACATTTCACACCAAACCGCAGAAAATTAAAACTACACTTGAATTTTTGAAGAATCAATCTGTTGTTCTTCTTCTGAAGCAACACTAAACACCCTAAGCAATGACTTTATCACATGCTGTACACATAGCGGCAACAACAATTTGAAAGGTTAACAATCAAACATGTGTATCCACACCATTGATCTTTACACATCATGCGCGGAAGGCTGCTGTAGGTGAGTTGCAGCCCATTGGATGTCTAGCTTGGTGGCAAACTCAGGGAGGATAATGTTTTCGACATTTTTGTAGGTGGACCTGTAACATTCATGAGGGGCACCCGGCAACGAGAGAAACATTTAATAGCTGAAGATTCAAGTGCCATGAATCCAAGATCCACCACTTAGTGAGCCCCAGGCCTATCCTGGGCCACCGAAATGCCAATTACCCGAACACCATGTGCACAAAACACACACTCACCAGTACCCACAAAAAACAGTAACTCAGCTGAACCCACGACTCTAGGGCCGACCTACGCTATAAATATTTCCAAGCTGTCTCTACACCACCACAAAAAATCATGTACCCTCTAGGTATGCCATGAAACCACAATAGAAAACTAACTGAACCCGGCATCCGCACCATAGGTCAAACCGGTCTGTGCCAATCAACCTGCACTAGCCCCACAGACACGTTCAAACACTTCAACTACCTATGGAACCACATGCGGCGTTGAGGTACCGACTCGTAGTCACCACAGCACCACTGCCGCAATTAGGGGTGGTGGCTACGAAGAGTGCAAAGACCCGGGCCCAAAATTCATGAGTTAGAACTGATTCCACCACCATTTCAGTGGCTGCCCAACAGCTTCTTTCGTTTGTCAAAAACGCTACACTACCAGTCAAACCGAAACTCTGACTGGGCTGTCCACACCATATGCAGGGCTTCAGCCTTCAGGCATTAACACTTGACGGAAAAATTTTCAAATCCAACCACCGTGGCAACAAATTGCCAGCACGACCAAAACGCACCAATAAACTGTAAGTCCACACGACAACAACCACAAAATCCCCCAGGGCCGCCGCGCCCGCGCGGGTGCATACAAAATAAGGTTTGCAGGAGAGGAAGAGCTTCCGAAGCTACCAAAGAGATATAGTATAACAAAAGTGAAGACAAATGATAGAGAAAAGGGACACTGGCCAGCAGTGACAAGGCCATCATGTACGAAGACAGGGAGGCGTCCAATGTAAAACGTCAAATTTATAGCGTTGAATATGCTTACAAGACAGGTTGAAAACAGGTTGCAAACAAGACAGGCTGAAAATTGGCTGAATGGGGTACATAAACTACATCATGAATAATCTTTTTGAGGTGGTCGCAGGTTTTTTTTTCGAATAGCGCCGCTCACAGAGGTCTCACGGACTTGTGGTTGGGTTTAAAATGTGCGTACGGACGAGGGCTACCCTCACACCGAGTTTCATCAAGTTTACACGGCCAGTTTTTGAGCCCCGACCGTTTGACCCTGTGTGGGACTTAGCCATTTTTTCGAAGGCCAAATGGTGACGGTTAACATCCGTCCTGACGGGTTTTTTTTCGAAGAGTGAGTCGCATACATGAACGAAAATGACAAAAGTGGTTGGTAGCACAAAAGCAACTAAGAGGAATTCAACTGTAACCGAAAACGCAGTAGGTCTAACCGAATCCTGATGCCATAGAACTAAGTGGGTAAACCAGTGAATAAGGAAAGCCAGTTCCGAATCACAGAAACAATGTTGTACGGATACTCAACGTATACACTGGCTGCATCGTTACTGCAACCAGAACGAAGAAGTAACATTAGGGAGGCAATGGCAGACTTAAAATCAGTGTCGGGTAAGGTCACAAACAGAAGTGGTTCTGATCAAATTTAGTTATCAACATCCAAGGAAATCCTACAGTGGGTCACTCAAGTAGGAAACTGTGATAAATTAGTGAATTAATACCCACTAACATCTTCCAAAATCAAATGACCAGAAATCATTGTCTGAATCCCCTTTCTGGTAGATTTCTGGTTGAAATCATTACTTCTGTAACAAAGGAACTGTCGGCAAAACAAAATAATCAAACCCTTTGATTACCAGTAACCGGCAGTAATAGTGGTGAGAAGTTGACAGATTAATACGGAGAAAAACACACTTGCACCACCAAACTGTAGTAAATGGAAAACAACACTAGAATTTTCAAAGAATCACATGTTCTTCTTCTTCGATAGTACCACTAAACAAACTTGAAAAACGTTTGATGACATGCTGTAGCGATAGGAGCAATAAAAGTTCAAATGTCAAGCACGCGTGTCTAGACCACTGATCTCTATGCGTATAGCGCGTCGTGCGTGGAGGGCTGGTGTTGGCGTGGATGCAGCTCCCATTGGATCTCGAGCTTGGCGGCTACCTCGGGGACAATCTTTTCGACATTTTCATATGTTGGGCCTGTCAAATTCAAATGGGGAACCCGCTGACAAGAGAAACGTTTGTTCGCTAGAGATTCAAGTGCTCTTAAAAGTCTATATTGCTCAAATGTCTATATTGGTGAAACCAAAAGACAACTAGAAGTAAGACTACTGGAGCACATAAGAGTCACCTGACGGGTAAAGAAATAAAACAGAATTGCTCAAAATAGCATGGGACCAAACCTCAGTCCTCCTCCATTCTAACACCGGGCAAAAAGCTCATTTATGAGAACTCGAATCTTAGAATCTCTAGCTATCAAACGTATCTCTCGTCGCCGGGTTCCCCTCTCAATTTGACAGGCCCAACATACG
>JAHWFP010039020.1:25365-37945 GCA_023313725.1 Lithobius niger | reverse complement strand
TCTCTCGTCGCCGGGTTCCCCTCTCAATTTGACAGGCCCAACATACGGAAATGTTAAAAATATTATCATCCCCGAGTTGGCAGCCAAGCTCGACATCCAATGGTAGCTGCATCCGTGCCAACAGCAGTCCTCCTCCACGCACGACGCACTAGATGCATAGGCGCGCATGCTTGACATTTGAACTTTTATTGCTCCTATCGCTACAAACAAGCGATCGAACGGTTTTCAAGTTTGTTTAGTGGTACTTCGGAAGAAGAACGGTGGATTCTTCGAAAATTCAAGTGTAGTTTTCCATTTACCAGTTTGGTGGTGCTAGTGTGTTTTCTCTGTATTAATATAAAAACCCCCAGAAAACTACTATCCAGATAAGCTCGTACCAAATGCCGTACGTATAATGGTGTACCGAACTGAAAGAAGCAGAAATATTGCATAGCTGTGAAGAACGCAACCACGGGACCAAAAAGAACGTGTTGGAAACTCCCGCACATGATCATCAGCCCCAGCAAGCATGGGGACTGCTGGAAACGTTAAGTTACATCACGCGCACGTTAGCATACGTAACGGGACGAATCCGCGATCTGGCGAATCGGTAATTCTGTAATCCGCGAATTGGCATTTCGGTGATTCAGTAATCCAGCAATTCAGTGAATCCATAAATTTCCGATACATCAACCCGGCAACACAGAAATCCAGTGATTTGACGAATGGACACTATGTCAACACAGCGAATGGGCGAGTCAGCAGGGCGAGGGAACAATAGGAAGAGTGGCAGACTCAGGAAATTGTACAACAAGAGCGAGTTCACTAACATAATGTCGGGGACGAAAGGGAAGCCAACTGCCAGACGGAATCATTCACCCTCTGCCATTGCAGCTCGCTGACTGATTCAGGGGAGGGGAGGGGGGTTGAGACTTGTGGGGACGAGTAAAGATATTTGTCTCAATAAGTATCAGCATGTACGGATCGGGTTTCGCCCATGGAGTACACACCTGATCATACAGTGCGCCCCACTCGGGGTCCGCCACCAGAACAAATTTCACCCGAACAGACAGATTGGTCAGGGTACACAGAAAATACCTCGTCTGGGCGAACAATCACTAGAATTACGGCAGACACCTCTGAACTGATTGACACTTCAATAAATAATTCTACAGCCACTAGTTGTTGTACCGATTAATACAGCTACACTCGGAAGTGTCATGGTAGATTTCGCCCACTAAATAAACAATACATTAGATTAAGAAATGCTATTATCCTTACGCTTTCCCTGAAGGGGCAAACTTTCAGCAGAACCGATTGTCGAAACAACGTAGATGACAGCGTGTTCCTGTTCCTGTGGCTTAGTACTCACTGGCTGGGACGCCAGCGATTGATTTCCGGCCGCCATCTTGGAATGTTCGCTACCAGCGATCGTTTGCCCAACAAATACCACAAACAGTTCCACCACACAACGTTGAAAAGCAGCAAATTCACCGTCACACAATGCAGGGACACCACCATTAGTTATTTTTCCCTATTTCCTTCCATAAATGGACGTTCTGGACGGGACTCGAACTAGTAACTGAAAGGACCGATTACTGAAAGGACCTCAGGCACACGCCTCTATCAACTCAGCCACGGCCGTCTCTACGAGTCAGCTTGTTAAGGGAACCTAATATTGTTGTCTCTCCATTGTTACCCATCTCATGCACAGTTTGCACTCTGTTTTTAATACTTAAACTTTGATCTTGTCTATGACGAGTTGGACTCATCTTTAACGTTTAAAAGGTTAAACATTGTGTTAAAAGGAGGTGGTCAGTGAACCCAGTCTAACATCAACCACCACTTAACCTCTTAATACATAAGCACCAGCACTAACCTCTTACTGTTTTTCAATCAACTTGCCCTCCTAGGACATCAAGTCACATTACTGACTTGTAACGCAACTACTTGCTCTATGTAACAATCAAAACTGTTCGATTGACCAGCCACTCATACATCTTGAAGGTAGTGAATGACAAAGATATTCCGTTTTTCCATGTGCAGGCTGCATCACCTCGTCTAGTGGGACGTCTGACACAAACGCCAATGATGCAGCTAAGGTCCTTAGCTCATGACCTCTCACCTCTGGAAGGTTATCTCGGTGATTAAAAGTGTTTCATACACCTTCTGGATTACATCACAGATCCACTGAGCTAAATTTGATGGAAAATTTTGTGTACCTTGTACCCTTCTGGTTCGTGCGTGTTGGTCGAGATATTTAGAAACAGTGGAGCTCTCTTTCTGGGCGATTGCCCATCTTTAATGTGTTTTGTGTCAAGGTAACACCGTAAGGCCCTTATGGCACATTGCACTCTTTCCTTGCTCCGACGTCCTACCATTGGAGCCAGAACCTTAATTACCACTGACTGGTTGTGATATAGCCTTAGCCCTTTAAGTGTTCAGATCTTCGATACCAACAAAGTTTTTCAAAAAAATATTGATTTGCCATTTTAAATTTTTAAATAATTATTTTCTATGTATAAAGGACAGCAAAGCTACTAGTCACAAAAAAGACAATAGTAGAGGAAAATGGTGCCACAGCCAGGCCCATGGTCAATGATACTGCTGAAAGTGAAAGCAGGAGCGCGTTAGAGGCTAGTACTACAACTGTTACAAAAAAATAAACTAAAAATATCGGATGGAGGGGAAGAGGGAGGCAAAAACCAATAGCGTAACCAAAACTGTGGTTTTGTGGAAATGTAAAAACTAAACCAGACCCCGAAGTCAAAAAATGAATCCGACCCATCATTTGTCCCTTGAGAAGGTTGCTAGACTTTGACGTGCCGCTGTGGTTACGCAAGACTTCTGAGACAGGTGCAAAATGGGTGCCGATTTCTTTGGTTAATATGACAGACTCGACAGAATGAGTGTAGTTCCAAACCAGGAACAACCTCCTCACTTTAAGACGAAAAACTCCACGCCGGGTTTAATTTCGAACATTTTCCATCACCTTTTCTTTGTGCGTGAAAAGACTTGAGTTAATGACCGCACGGTAACCTTTTATTGCCAACGATGATATAACTGATTAAAAGAAGAGTTCCAAAAATTTGGATAGGGGAAACTTCTGAAGAGGCACAGAAGGCTTCACCTTCTTGCCCTTGCACCATGTAACCCACCGCCTCCATTTCGATTCGCACACCTAACCGTCGAGCTCCGGTGGCAGTGAAGAAGTCGTCTGCTACTTCAGTCGAGAAACCCGAAGCCAGGATGCTGCTCTTTAAAGTCACCAGGCGTGAAGGTGTAGCAGTGTAAAGTTTTTGTGTACAGTTCTTCCTACGTTAAATGCTAGCCGCATTGGATCTACTTTCTTCAATTTCAGCAAATATACAAACCGGGGGGCTGAAGCCGGGGAGCATGGGGCTATTCGGATGAAGTTTACTTTAGACCCTCTGATCTTGTGTAGACCCCTTTGAAGGACTGAACGGTTGGAAGGCTTACACTGTCATTCCATCCCAGATGAGACTTAGGACTTGCTGTTACCCAACCTTGTTCGCCTGGAAAAGGTGATATAAAGTTCGTCCAAGTTGCGAATAATTCGACGAATGGCTTCCCCCATTGATGAAACAATGTCCCAGAAACTCCCAAGATTCAGTGTTGTTAGAATACTGCTGGTTCTGGAAAGTTCGTCCACTAACACATTCAAAATCCTGGCTATGCATGAAAACGTTTTGTATTTCTACAGCCAAGCAACTGTATTATCCCATCTCGCTCACTCTGTGTTGTACCTGAATTCTGGTGGGAATTACTTGGCACAGTTTGTTCTTAATTTTACCAATAGTGAATGAAACTAGTCGTCTCACTGCTGGTAACCGATTTTCGCTGCTTATGTTTAGGAGTGAGAATTTCTGTGCAAAGCATCCCCCATCTTAACCTCTTCCATTCCAGGACCAGCCTAAGCAACATGACAAAATAACTACATCAAGAATGAATAGTGAATATCTGGGAAACCTGAGTGAAGTGAGCAGAGCACAGCAGGGTGGTTAGAGGCTTGGTCTCCGTGCCCAGGGGATGCAAAATCAAATCCTGTTACTGACACCATTTTCAACTTCAGTTTTTCCCTTTTACGTACAACCTACATCACTTACGAAGAGGGGAAAGCCAGCTAATTTTTACATTAATTGATGTATCCAATATTCTTACCAAATGAAATGTTTATCTTTGCACTTTGTCACATGGCTACATAAAAAAATAAGCACATTTTTCTTACGTAAACATGTGACAAAGTGCAAAGATGGATTATACACCAAGGGAAGGTACATGTAGAGCAAATGAAAAGTCACATGTGTAAGTCACGAGCGACAAATTCTCAGCAGTCCTTAGTAACCTAGTCAATAGTGGTGGACTACCAGTAGCAAACATTTTCAAACATTAACACCAGGTAAATGACCATTTCAGTCGCCATTTTAGTCTTTCTGCATAGTACAGCAAAGACCGATTGCTCTCACCTTTGCCAGTGCCAACTCCTGCTGCAGGGGGTGCTGTAACAATGTTAACACACCCACGAGTGCGCAGATCCCAAAACCGGATGGTTTTATCTTGAGAGCCACTCACAAACATTGCACCACCCCAAGTGTATAAGGACAAAATATGGCCTGAAACAAAAACGCAGATGGTGAGAAAAGGAACAACAATACTACAAAAAACACAACAAAGCTTAAAGAAAACATTCTAGACATGTGTTTATTGGAGAGAGAATAAGATAGACTAACCATGCAACTAATATCTGACATTTGTTTGATGTTTCTGAAAAACCTGTGTCCATTGATTACCCAACATCAAGAAACATTTTTAAAATCCTTAGGTGCATACGTAATATCAAGAATTTATAGGGTTGGGGAGGAGAATTTGTGACTGAGACCCATACTGAAACACCTTGGATACAGCCGTATTAGTTCAGTCTTAGTTTATAGAGGGCGCCATGTGTTTTATGTGGGTATTTCAATTCAGTTTTTAGCCTAGAATTAAACTAAACTAAACGAAACTAGCTTGCTTTTAATTATTATTTAGCCTGCCTTAGTTGTAATTTAGTTTACTTTAGATTTGGCCTGAAAAATGAGCAAAAATTATCAGATGGAACACGTGGCGCCCTCTGAAAACTCGGGCTGAACTAATGGGGACCGATCTAACGTGTTTCAATAGGGACTTTTTAGAGTTACAAATTCTCCTCCCAAACCCTATAAATTCTTGGTAATATGTATACATAACAATATACTTAAGTGTAAGTGCGCAATACACTGATGCAAATGCAGAGTTGCGAATTCATTGCAAAGAATCAATATTAAAAAAAAAAATGCTTGTCGATTAGTGCTCCAGGGTTAGGTATATTAGTTAGTGGATGTGGACTTGGCGACAAAAGCACCAACATTTTTCCTCGTGATATCTGTTGCATGGAGTTTATATTTTTGCTAGGAACCACGTCTGCCATGATCATTATGGCAGCCATCTTGAAAATCTTATTCTATCAATATTGCAGCTTCTAGGTACCCTAGGATTGAAATTGTGGTGTCTATATATATATATTGTGTGGGTCATTCAGCACACAATTTTGGACAGAAAAGTTGCTACGCATCTTTTACGTAAAAGCCACCCTTGAACCACAAAATGGTATTTATAGTATATCACCCTAAATTTGCGCGAAAAACTCCGTTTTCAATTGGTTGTGCAGTAATTTTTGTGTTCAAAGTACTTTTGCAAGACATCTAATAGCCTGAAATGGACATATTTAGGATCTTCTGAAAGGTGGTGATCTATATCTTTCCATTAATTCCTAACCAAAATTCTTTAACCTAGATAGGGACCGTCCTACGCCCATTTAAAGAAGAAGAGGTAATGGCATAGCAGCGAAAGCGTTGTTTATTTTCAAATTCAGAGAGGTCTGGCGCGCCCTCTAGTAGTTCGAAATAGACATGCTTAGGACTTTTCGAAAGGGGAAGCTCTATTCTTCCCATCAATTCTAACCGAAACAGCTTAACTTAGAGAACGTCCTACGTCCATTTAAAGGAGAAGAGGTAATGGCATAGCAGCAAAAGCGTATGTTTGTTTTCGAATTCAGAGTGCTCTTGCGCGCCCTGTAATAGTTCAAAATGGACATGCTAAGGATTCTGAAAGGTGAGGATCTATTCTGTCTATTAATCCTAACCGAAATTGTTTAGCTTAGATGCACATACAAATATGAGCATTACAATGGTATTTGAAATTGAAACTCGCCGTTACACCAATTTCAACTACAGATTTAAACTGGAGTAGGACAGTTCCTATCTAAGCTAAACAATTTCGGATAGGACTGCTGGAAAGAATATATCCCCACCTTTCAGAAAATCCTAAACATGTTCATTTCGGGTTATTAGAGGGCATGTAAGAGCACTTTGAATTTGAAAAGCACCATAAGCTTTCGCCGCTACGCCATTACCTTATCACCTTTAAATAGACATAGGACGGTCCCTATGTGATTAAAACTATATCGGTTAGGACTGCTACAAAGAATACATCCCCACCGTTTAGAAAATTCTACGGATGTCCATTTTGGACTATTAGAGTGATCACTAAAGCACTTTGAATTCGAAAATCTCCATACGCTTTCGCCGCTACGCCATTACCTTTTCACCTTAAAATGGGCGTAGAGCGGTCCCTATCTTAAGTTAAACAATTTCGGGAGGATTGGTGAAAAGAATACATCCATACCTTGCACAGAATGCTGAACAGGTCCAGTCGGCCTATTAGAGGGCATGTATAAGAGCACTTTGAATTCGAAAATCACCATACGATTTTGCCACTACGCCATTACCTCTTCACCCTTAATTGGGTGTAGGATGATCCATATCTAATCAAAATGCTTTCAGTTAGGATTGATGGAAAGAATACGCTTCCACCTACCTTAAAATGAGCACAGAATGGTCCGTATCTACGTTAAACAATTTTGGGTAGGACTGATGGAAAAAATAGATCCATACCTTTCATAAAGTCCTAAGCATGTTCATTTTGGCCTATTAGAGGGATCGTTAGAGCACTTTGAACTCGAAAGCCACTTACGAATTTAAGAGCTGCCATACGCTTTCGCTGCTCTCATAGACCATCTGAGCATACAAACAACTGCTTTGCACAAGTGCTCCAAATTCAAGAAAGCAAGTGTAGAGCAGTCCCTATCTATGCTAAATAATTTCGGTTAGGATTAATGGAAATAATACATCCCCACCTTTCAGAAAATCCTAGGCATGCCCATTTCGGTCTATTAGAGGGCTCGAAAGCGCACTTTGAACACGAACATCACTATACAACCAACTTAAAAAAGGAGCCTTCGTGATAATTAATGGTGATTTACTTTTAATACGATTTTGGGGTTCAAGAGTTGCTTTTGGGGTTCAAAAGTCCCAGCTCTAGGAAATGTACAGTTAGACACCAAGAATGTATTTCTAAGTAGCTTTAAAGGAGGCGCAAGATTAGATGTAGGTTTCTACATGGAGGCCATCTTGAAAAGCCAAGATGGCCACGATAAAATTTGTGATGGTTCCTATCAAAAATGTGTAGTTCATGCATGCGGAACAGATAGCACGTGGATTAAATTTGGTGCTTTTGTCTGTCAAGTCCACATACAGCCAAAATTTGATCCTGATTGTGTCGCCTCGTTTGCTAGACAAGCTGACAACTGTAACTTTCCCTAGAAGCGTTTCAGCAATTGCTCAGAATTCATAAAATTCAAAGTGCTAAAAATGGAAATTTTAGCACTTTAAAATTAGTCTTTACTATCCTAAAATACTTACCTTCATGTGCTAAATCGGTTTGATTATGCTTTAAATTGCCCAAATTAAAACCCTATAAAGTTTTAAATCGCTATACGTTGAGTTTAGCTTTTCTCCCGCTTGGAGCACTGGCAGCGCTATCTATATTACTCATATAGCCGCCATTGCAACTCAGTTTCGTATTTCAGGATAATAAAAACTAATTTTAAAGTGTTAAAATCTCCTTTTTTTACTATCTGCAAAATACTAACTTACAGTATGTGCTGACTTTATCCTAACGGATGATGGGACAGTAAGAACCCTGCTAAACTTCAGTTTGCATGACAAGGGCAGTTTGCATTGTTTTACAACTTTCGTCACTCCTTGTGTAACACTTTTTTGCTGGAAAAATGGTGATTCTACCAGAGAACTTGTTTTCGCAGGAGAATCGAAGTTCTCCGAGTAGAATCCGACGAAACTGTCTTATACATTTGTTACAAATGGGATATCTCTTTTGCTGTCGGCACTTTTCATCCCTATTCATTTGCACACAACTTTACTCCTTAATTTATGCAAAAATTACGTCACCTATCGCGTCACTCTCCCCTCTCCCCCGCGTCCTCCTTACCACTTGTCTTTTGCAGCTGAGTCAAATAAGCGCCAGGGAGGCGGGTGAGTGGTTTAGGTAACACAGTTTCATTGGATTCTACTCGGATAACTTTAATTCTCCTGCGAGAACAAGTTCTTTGGTAGAATCACCATTTCTCCTTCGTAGACTCCTCTTTATTGTGTTACCTATTTGTTACAAATGCAATACATTCACACCAGTGGCGCTTAGGCCAGCGCCATGCCCGCACTGGGCAGATGCTTCATCTGTTGGCGGATTGTTTGTGCCAAACCAGCGCCGTGTCTCGGTACGAATACCTGGCGAAGACTGATAAGGCCCCAATCGGCCCATACCATAAGAGGTGAAGACAATGCACAGCCACGTACACACCAACCCTTTATGGCCTAGATCCGAAAGCCAAGCCACACCACGAGCCCAGCACCAAGGCAAGAACCTCGCCAAGGCCTACCAACAGTTCACGCCCACCGCACGAAGGCCACCACCATACACAACTATGGTGACAGAAGCACACATACCATGTATGTGGCCAAGGCCAACTCCACCAGGTACTCCAACAAATTCGACTGCCAGCCTAACAATTAAGACGTCACTGTCCATCGAACTGCTTGTAAATAGATTCGCCACAAGTCCACCACCTCGCCTGCCAGGAGGTAACATAACATCTCCTGCCCTGCGCAGGGTCACTCGTACGTCCCTTAGCCCAAAACAATCCGTGGTAACCGACCGAGAGGGCAGAGCGAAGCGACAGGTAACGTAATTTTGCATAAATTAAGGAGTTAAGTTGTATGCAAATGTATAGGGATGAAAGGTGCCGACAGCAAAAGGGATATCCCATTTGTAACAAATAGGTAACACAGTGAGGAAGAGTCTACGAAGGAGAATATCAATTTACCACGGCAAGCTAATTAAAATTGGTTTTTATTGCCTAGGAAATATCGTTACCTGTCTTTATTTTAGCATTCCCTTCCTATTGTGCTTTGTTGCACCTCGAGAAAGTTTGTTGGCTTTCCTGCCGATCTCGTAGCCTTCCCTCCTGTGTATGTGCGCAGGCCTCTTATAAATACAGCCGGTTCGGGACCTTGCTTCAATGGTAACCCGGAGGGGAGGCTAGGCGAGTAAAGGTAATTTACATTTCGTACACAATAAAAACAAATTTTAACCAGCTGGCCCTGGTAAATTGATGTTTTTAATTGCCGAGAAAATATACAATTCCTGTCTTTATTTTAGCATTCAAGCAGACCTCATCACAAATGGTGGTGGGCCATGGTAACGGATACCCCTGCTATGAGAAGGCTGCCTCAGAATCAACGGACTCAGTAAACCTTAAGCAGCACTGGACCCAAGTGAATCGAACTACAACCTAGTTGTTTAGTCGTCCATATGGACTTGAGGTGCGACTGTGAAGCGGAGCGACTTGTCGGGTAGGCAGGAGACAGAAGGGGACGAGTGGTACTATTGAAAAATGGTCTACCATGGTCTTGTATCTTGGTCTTCGAACGTCGTGTAGTCTCGGGGCTAGGTGTCAGTCGCATGATAGGATTTAATGTCGTAGTGTCTCGGTCGGACATTTCGGTCGATCTTCGTGAAGTCCATGGGCGCATGTCACGGCTGCTTAAGGGTTCAGTGGCTAAGGTACATTAGCTAGAACTAAAGCGGGTAGCTAACAGCACCTTGTGGGCGTGGAGAAGGTTCTTTATCCATGTGGCTGTATTCGAGCTTGTGGCCGTTGCTTGGCTTGCGGTTGTCGTCTTGTATGGAGAAGACTGTCGGGAAGACCGTCCTGGTGGGCGATGTGGCCCACAAGGAGCCCATTGGCGGAGAGGCCCAGACGTCATCTTCAGCTACCGAGTATCCCCTAAGGCAGACAGTGTCATAACTTGTCTGAAGGAGAGAGCGTCCGCATGGTGAGGGAGCCCAGTGGATCCTGATGGTCCGAATGGCTTGGTGAAACTACAACTGCGGTTGGATGGCATCGAAAGGATGAGTGCGGGCGTGGAACGTTGGTCCGAAAGTGACTTAAAATTGGACAGAACAGTGGGAATCATTAAAGCACAGACACTTGATAAGCCACCGGAGGGGGAGGCAGTGCGCCACAGTCCCAAGAGATCGGTTGTCTTTTTTTTTTGTGTGTGGTCCGGAATGACACCGTTATGGGCCATAGAGGGTGGGAGTCAGTGTTTGTCAAGTATAAAGGGTTGAGACGGACGTGGGACCACCTTGGTGCAGTGACAAAGGGTTGTTGGAGTCTAGCAAGGGCTTAGGGACGTCTGTCCTGTCCTGCGTATGACCTGGTTGCGGACTGAGGATAGGCAGGCGGCGTAACCTGTGCTGCTGGACCGGAACGGTCAATATCTCATTGTGCATTGTGATGATTTGATAAAGTGTGAGGAATCGTGGAGAGAAACGGAGATAGAAGTTAACGAGGTGGCTGGTGAAGAAACAGCCAATGAAGGTGGATCACGGAGGTGATAATACCGTGCCTGCTTGCTTGATGAGCCGGTTAGCCTGGTGCAACCAGAAATCATGTTAGGAGGTAGTCTCCCCCCCCCCTCTTTGCTGGGGTGACAATAAGGAAAGCGAGGAAAAGATAGGATGGTGAAGAATGGGACTAGTCACTAATGTCCAGGATGGTCAGCAAGGCTGAAGGCTGATGTAATTATAATGCATGGATTGTCAGAGCTAGCAGAAAGGGACTGCAGACCAGGCACTCATGTGGTCTGGTCTAAACCTGTCGTTGCGGCCGGTGTCGGTCTAGGATGTTGAAGGTCGTGCAGTGTTTGTGGCAGATGTATGGCTAGTGGCCGTCGTTGTTTCCTTAAAATTTCACAATGCTGCGGCCGAGAATGGTTGAAACTCCTGTTGATGTGTTGGTAAAGAAAGAGTTCCTGGGAGGACCAAGACCGTCCTTGGACCAAGGTAGCCATTGTTGTATGTCGAATGAATGAATGAATTCAGGTGGGTCTCTGCGAAACCATGAGGAGAGGCGAAGGTGCTGGACTGAGAGCGACGAAGTAGTGAGGACCGTGGCAGCCAATGACTGAGGACTGGGCCAAGAGGAAGATGATAGGCCAGGACCCTATACGAGGCAAAGGAGGCAGGGAGATACAGGCGAGGCCTGCAGGCTTGTAGCGAGATTCGAATCCGGGGGGACAGTCAGCGTACTAAAGGGATGGTCGATCGGATGCAAGTAATCTGATTGGAGTCGCGCTAAGGGCTGGGTCCTGGAAACATTAGAATTTGGACCATCAGCCTGACTGGCGCAGGTGCCGGACCAGAAAGTGCCAATTGGCCGTCCGAAAATGGTGAAGTCGTTATGTGGCGGATAATGAGGGATGGCAGGGATGGCAGCCCATCGAAGAGCGTCAGGCCGAAGTAGTGGCGTAAGGTACTGTGCGGACTGAGAAGGTCAAAAAGCTGTGTCCAGAAGGAGCCAGAGATAGGAGAGCGAGGAAAGGAGGATCTCGTGGGGTGTGATAACGACCGTCGCAGAGTAGGCCGTGGGCGGTGTTCACGAAGAGTAGTTAGCCTGTCCGACGAGGTGGAGCTGCTTGCAGAATCATCGGTGGGCGGATGACACGAGTCAAGGTTTACAAGGATGAAGGGCTGCCCACAGAAATCGACTTGACTGGAATTGTATGGACAAGTCGAAGGACCCAAGGGATGAGTCGGGGTGAGGGTATGAATACCAGCACCAACTAACTTGGATTATCGATGGAAGTATAAGATCGTAGAAATGACTGTAGCACGAGTTCGAAAACACAGGGATCGTCCTGTGGAAGAGGTGGAGCTGCTCCGAAGTCGTCAGGTGGACGAGTGGCCTTTCGTACGATAGCCAGGGAACTAATAGAGACAAGGCAGCGGTCAAGCTGAAGTCCCAAGGCGTGTTTTGTCCTTAGTGGGGACCTCAACCCGAGGTTGACACGGAGAGGAGGAAAATAGTAATAATGTGTAGTTTGTACTTCTGGCTAGGGCCATCCGCAGGGTTGGCCCGAAGGTGCATAGTAAACTGGTTGCCAGAGAGGGAACTGATGGAGGCCATGATCGGCTCCTCCCCCGACTCTGTCTCGGTCTGGTTTTGGAGAAGCATAGTTTGGTGTGCCGGAGAGCAAGCAGTTAAAGTTGCGAAGAAGCGGCCACCGAACAGAAATGAGGAGCAGAAGCCAAGGCGAGATGGCAGGGATGGCAGCCCATCGAAGAGCGTCAGGCCGAAGTAGTG
>JAHWFP010039020.1:0-25355 GCA_023313725.1 Lithobius niger | reverse complement strand
TAGTTAGCCTGTCCGACGAGGTGGAGCTGCTTGCAGAATCATCGGTGCAGATAGAGAAGATAGAGAAGATAGAGAAGATAGAGAAGGCGGCCAGTAGGCCTGTCGGGGCTAGGTTACTGCTAGGGGGGGAGCACCAGTTATAGATCTGAGTGGTGCCGGAGTGCCATAAACAACAGGGGATAATCGCCAGTTGCATCAAAGATGGAGGAAACCAATCGGGACGAAGGACAGGTGGTAAAGGATGCTTAGAAGGACAGGGGTGAGATCCTCCATAGGTTCGTCCATGTGTAACGGGCTTACATGAACGGCAGCGTGCAACTCACTGAGCTTACACTTCGTAGTTCGGCTTGCCTCAATCATGGCGGCCTGCCAGCCTTCCAATTACTGCAGACTAAAGAATTGGACTGCTGCCAGCCACCAGGTGTCAGCACGGGTCCGCTGTGAATCCAGTCGGAACCGGATTGAGCCTGTTTGCCTGTTGCCTCAGGCAAGAGCCCATTGTTCTGCCCCAGCCCGAGCGGGTATAAAACGGGACAGAATCGAGAGCTCGAGCTAATTGGTGTTTGGGGTTCTGACTGAACGGTTAGAACCTCTGGAGCCTACAGGGTCAGTTAGAAGGACAAATTCTGGCTGATGCCTAATATGTGGTACTCTGTGTATGGACCCCGAGCCATACAGTAAGGAATGAATTGGAATTGAGTTCTTGAACTTGAAACCTCTCGCCCATTCCCTGAGTAGTTACATATTTTGGGGACCTGCGGGATTGCCTAAAACTTCGGGATAGGAAATTCATGTTTTCCAAACCTTCGGGATGGAAAAAAGCATGAAAAATCTCTGGCGCTCAGTTGGTAGTCTTGTCATTGGGATTCGAGTCCGACATTTTTTTTTTTAAATGCTTCCGATTCGGTAAGAAGTTCCAGTGGTGAGCGAACCGACCAATTGGGGGGAAGTTTGTGGAATCTGGCCTGTGACTGCGTGCGCAGATAAACCATAAAACTTCAATTTTAATTTCGATGCTGGATTAAGATTCGAAATAAAAATACCCACTTTCTTTTCTGTAAGGGAACAGGAATTAAAGTAAAACCGTTGTAGTTGGACCAGCAGTGAGCGAATAACCAAAACGCTCGTCGTTGGGAAAATTGCAGTTTTTTTTTTTTTTTTTTTTGGGGGGTGGCCCGAGATCCAGCCAGTGACTGCGTGTTGGACAACCTTGGGAAACCAGTTTTTTTTGCTAAACTATGGAAGTTAGTGAGAAAGAAAGAAACCCCGTTCTTCTTGCAAAAGAATAATGTTAAACACGGAGGTTCGGAGCGAAAATGAAATTAATTCGCTAAGAGCCGTATTTTATTTGATTAAGCCTAAAAACCCATCGAAAGTAAAATCGCCGTTTTTCTTCGGAAAATAAAGGTCACTACAATTATTTTCTGCGTGGAGGGAATGTAACTGCCCACCATAACGAATAGTTAATTGTAAAGGTTGAAATAGTGTTAGTGCGCACATTTTAACAAGCGAGTTGAAAGTTGAATTGCCTGTAGTGAGCTAACGAAGCACTCATTATTTACGGCGACGGAAACGAGTAAATTTAAGAATTCTGAATCTGTTCAATATTGAAACAGTATTAGGGATTGAAGTTTAAGTAGATTTGGGGAATTAAAAAGACCAAAATCGAAAAATAAACTTCGGAACGAGAAAAAAAAAGGGAAGACAATTTTTTTTTCTCGCCGTAAGAGCAAAATTGTGAGTCGAAGTGTGACTAACGATTACGCTAGGAAACCTCCTATTTCACGACCATTAGTAATGCGAAACTTGGACTTGGGTAACGCACGAAAATGGGCGAGGACCTTGGAAAGTAGACATACTTCCTTGGTTAAGGAAAATGGGGAAGATTTTGAGACATCTTGAGTGGACGATGGGTTCCAATTCGGAATGGAGTTATTCAGATTCGAACTTGTCCCCGCTAAGATTGTGACATCAAAACGTAGGAATTTAAACAAAGTCAGAGCTAGACTTTGATTAATTCCATAGTTGAGTGGATTACCGCTCAACAAAATGGAGTAAAGGAAAAACTGACGATTTGAGAAGTTAGTCCGAAAGGAATGCACTAATTTTTGCAAATTGGAGACTTGACTTAGATGCAATTTTTTTTCTCTCCGTTTCGGCGTAGGAGGAAAAAGCAGAATTGTGACCAGGAAAAGTTTATTTTAATTTTATTCTGTGGGTTTCTGGAACCAACCGGAAATGGTTGCTAGGAGTACGGATGGGACGTGCGGTGACAAATTTTGGGAAAGAAAACCAAATTCGTCAAACGTAAACCCCCCCGCGCCTTAGAACTTGAATACGTCAGAATGTTCAATGCTGCAGGAATGTGTGGGAATAGTGCTGTAAAATTAGCTAATCTAGTAGCTACAAGTAGGCTTCTTGGATTACGGATTGTTGCAGCACAAAGTTGGATGGTTGAGTGGTGATGAAGGTTGGTGATTTGAATCCGAAAATTCAAATGCGCTGGGAAGCCTTGCACACAAAATAACTAACCAAAGAACGAGTTTTGAAAATGAAAATTAGGATTTGACTCGAGCTACGGTTGAAACCGAATTTTTTTTTTTCAAAATGGAACGTTGTCCATTATCAGTTGACTGAAATTAATTGTGAAGCGGGCAAAAAGGCTTACAGTTTATGACAGTAACTTGACAACCGAAAATGAGGCATCAGTCCACAACCTTGTTCAGGTAACAAAACCTGGAATAAGAGCGTGAACAGGGTGCCACATTTTGAACCGTTTGTCGCATATAAAAAGAAAACGGCACATTTTTTTTAATTATCGCGTACAAACGAAGATCGCATCCTCATATACGCTACATGTAGATTTCACAAATCGTGCATGCAGTAATATGTGCGGTGGCGATCCGGAATGAAACCTACTGTTGGATGTGTAAAATCTAAAATAGGCTGAGTTCTGAAGGCTTTTATGCAGAGCAAATCAGGTGAAAACCACAGATTGGCTTTGCAGGGAAGCACCTGTGTGACACATGACGGAGTTTTAACAAACATCGATGGGGCACACAGATGGAGACTAATTTAAAATGCAGTTCGGAAATGCAATTTTCGAGAGACTGATGTGAATTATTTTAGTTTCACGTAGTGATTCAGTTCAGTGGCGGACACATTGTTTAGTTGTTTGGTCTTTTCGAAGCCAGTAGGACGACTATAGTGTGAGGTAGGCAGAAGGCGTGTAGCAGCACGATCCCTGACGGAATGTTTATTCCGTGGACGCAGTTGAGAGTACGTCACTCTCAGCGTCCAGTCGCTAGGTTAGTGACATGTGAACTACGGCCGTAGTTTTTTTCAAATGTGGGAGAACCCCCAGTGGGGACCTCTACCTGCATGGGGGATGGCAGTGCGAAGCCAGTTCTACGTAGCATGTTTGGTTAAAGCTGTAGGCTCGCTCTAGTGGCGGTTGGCCGGTTGCACTTTACCAACATGCGAGTGCTGCGATCTAAGGGCACAGTCTATGAAAATAGATTGGAGAATTAGGTTGAATGAACGGATTGAGGTAGAGTGTTCGATGCGTGATACGGTAGGAGGTCTTGGCAGCCAAACCCCCCTTGAAACCAGAGGCATTCCTGATCACCGCAATTCCGGAATTTCTACTGAATGTTTGAACATTACTGTCCCAGCAGGTTTGCAGTTAAAGGGTGAAAAGATTCTTTTTCTGTAAACTACAGAAGGTGGTGAAGGGAGTGCCAACTTTTTCTCTCTTTCACTGACTAACTGGTTGCTGGACGTGTTTTGCACGAACTTGACGGTGGCTACCATTCGCTCGTCCGCTCGAGAGGGCACAACCGATGGATGGGATCACCAGGCAGTCATCGAGGAACGTGGAAGGCATGTGTGGCTGTGTGGAAGTCGACGAAGAAGACTTTGTTGTGGACTTGGTGGGAAGTTTCCTCAAGCTGAGCGTGGCTTGGGAACTTCGTGTGGAACTGTGCGAGTTTTGCGTACTTCGTGGTGTGTTGCAGAATGGACTGCGAGTGGTGAAAATCACAGTTAGGACTGTGTTGTTTGTGGAAGTGCAGCGATGCCGGCCATGCCATCATGGACGGAAGTTGCGTGTGGATTCACCGAAGGGTAGTCACGACTGACTACCTGCGTGCCAATCCTGAGAAGTTGTGTAGTTGGACGCTCGAATGGAGAGTGGTGTGTTTACTTCAGAGGAGTGTAAGGCGAATGGAGTGCGTCGGAAAATGCTTGTCCAATAATGGAAGTCGGCCATGACTGTCCTAGGAGGCATAGGCACGTGGGCCTGCACGCTCCCAGGAGGGACCCTGAGCTGGACGCTCGGAACAATTTTTCCGTCGGAAGACATGCGCAAGTGTTTTCATTTTTCATGTGCTGTTGCTTGCAACAATGTGTATTGGAGGGAACGATCCGTTCTAGGAGGTGGAAGGGCCCTCTGGGAGTGGACTTTTTCTTCGATGCTGCGGTTGGAGAGGGCACCTTGTCATTGCCATGTAAAGACGTCCTTCGAGAAGCGTCTCGGCTGGCAGGTACCCGGAAGACAGGTGGCGGACGAGTAGAGGGAATCTCCGGAGGCGCGTTAGAAACCAAGTAGAGGTGTTTTGTCGAGTGTTGTTGACTTTTTACCATGTTTGTTACGTTTGTGCGACGAAGGACAATGTTAAGTTTGTGCTGCGTTGGAGGACGTTGGACTGTTATTACGTTTGCACGGATGGACTTTTGTTACGTTTTTGTTCTGCGGGTGACGACGTGGGTGTTATGTTTTTTTGGGGTTACATGTTAAGTGTTTTTGTTTTATTGTTAAGTTTTACCTTGTTTTGCAACCTTGTTAGCAAAGGAGGTTGCAAAGATTGTTGTTAGGGTTACTCGTGAAACTCTGTACTATAGGATGTTTTGTGAATAAATCTTATCGATTCTGAGGTTCTTCAAAAGCTTACAGAATGGTAAGGGGTCAGAGGAACCTAAAGTAAGTCTTCCTTTTGCCTAAGCAAACACTTAGGGGAGGGGAGATGTAACGGGCTTACATGAACGGCAGCGTGCAACTCACGGAGCTTACACTTCATAGTTCGGCTTGCCTCAATCATGGCGGCCTGCCAGCCTTCCAATTACTGCAGACTCAGGAATTGGACTGCTGTCAGCCACCAGGTGTCAGCACGGGTCCGCTGCGAATCCAGTCGGAACCGGATTGAGCCTGTTTGCCTGTTGCCTCAGGCACGAGCCCATTGTTCTGCCCCGGCCCGAGGGGGTATAAAACGGGACAGAATCGAGAGCTCGAGCTAATTGGTGTTTGGGGTTCCGACTGAACGGTTAGAACCTCTGGAGCCTACAGGGTCAGTTAGAAGGATAAATTCTGGCTGATACCTAATATGTGGCACTCTGTGTATGGACCCCTAGCCATACAGTAAGGAATGAATTGGAATTGAGTTCTTGAACTTGAAACCTCTCGCCCATTCCCTGAGTAGTTACACATGTGGCAAGCCTATAGAAGGTAAGTAAATATCGGATGGTACTGAATGTGTACATGCAGAGCAGTTGGCCTGGAGGACCAGTCATGTTGAGGAGTGTTCGGATTGTTGCAGACGCAGGGTTAGCGTTGAAGCAATTGTACATATACAAACAGTGTATTGTAGACAGGTCCATCCGTTTTTGGTAAAGCATTTTTTTTTCATATGAAAATAGGTGTAAACGAAAGAAGAATAAGTGGCCAGTTCTTGCCAGGAACAGAGTAGCTGTTGGCTGGAGGCGGAGTCAGGCAAGTTTTTACAACATTCCAGGGGATCAGTAGGGCGGGCGGGAAAATAAGTTGGTCTAGTGACAATCAGTGGCGTCCGTTTTAAAATAGTAAGGCAGGACGGTGAAAGGGGCCAGGCTTAGAGCTAGTCGGACGTGGAAGAAGGGAGAGTCACTACATGGGATAGGGGTCGCTGCCGAGTGTCCTCCTCTTGGTCCCCGAAGCGCTAGATGGTGCAGACAGTATTTACGACATGACGAGACGAGAAGGGACTGTCGTAGTCCAGGCTGTTGGTATCTGTTCAAGCCACACTTGGCACACGTCAAGGCAAATGGTCAAGACAGGCATGCGGAGCGGCCCCAAGAATGGACCTAAGCTGTGGAAGTGGCCATGGACCAAACTTCAGAAGAAGCGAATGGCCTGTGTGGCAAAGCGGGGCCGTATACGAGACGTCCGGTGGATGGGTGGTGCGAAGGTTTTGCAATAAAGGATCAAAGCTGCAGAAGCAGCCGGTGGCCAAGTTCTGTAACAAACAAGACGGATTGTCCGACGGAGTCCGGCCACCCGCAAGACCTTTCGGTGGACAGACGGTCCAAAGGAAGTTCTTTATGAAGAAGAAGACGTCCACAAGGACACATGAACGCAAGGAGTGTGGAGCTGGGGGCCACATGTAGGGCCCGGACGAGGTGTGGTTGATGAGGACAAATTGTGGCCGAGGACGACGAGGCGCTGCCGATGAGGACGAGCTGCGGCCGAGGAAGACGAGCTGCATCCGAGGAAGACGAGGTGCAGCTAAAAAGGAGTTGGAGCATGTTTAAGGGTAAACGCAGAGGAAGCTAGAAGGTCTCCGACGACGGAGAGCCAGGTAAGCAAATCTGGTGACGTACGAAAGAGGACAAGGCTGCGGAGGGAGGAGATAGGTCATGCGGCCGAGGTGCAGTGGATGAGGCACGGCTGATGAGGACGAGCTGTCACCGAGGAGGACGACGTGCAGCTAATGAGGAGGGGAAACCCGTGTAAGGGTAGATGCTGAGAAGTTAGGTCTCCGGACAATGGAGAGCTCGGCAAGAAATTCTGGTGTAGTGCGGAAGAGGATAAGGCCGCGTAGGGAGGAAACAGGCCTCAAGGCCGGTCCGAATAAGCAGTGCCCGCTATGAAGACCAGAGAATCCAAGCTGTATAGTTCTGGTAGTCAAGTTGTTCACTGAGGAGGATGACAAAGTAGTTAAGAAACGGCCAGCGGGGGCGCTGAAGTAGTCCGGGTGTTGTGAAGTCCAATCCTACGGAGCGAAATACGGTGACCACGCGCGTGGACGCCCTATGAAGAAAGATGAAGCAACGTCCCGAATCGGCTCTATTTATAGGAGGCCTGCGCACAGGAGCAGAAGGAAAGGCTACGAGACCGGCAGGAAAGCCAACAAACTATCTCTAGAGGCACCAAAGCACAATAGGAAGGGAATACTGAAATAAAGACAGGGAACGCCTATTTCCTTGCCAATTAAAAAGAAGTTTTCCCTTCTGAAAATCCGTAGACACAATTTCCTCTTAGGTGTCAGTCCTTTCCAAGTATAGAATGTCTTTCTGGTGCACTTAAACAGTATTTTAAATATTTTAATTTCATAGTGGTGCATCCAGCAGGGAGAATGAGGCCTTTTTCCCCGCCCATGTAAGAGACGGTGTGTCTCCTGCCCAAGCTTACGGCCAGGAAAAGGGGAATCAGAGTTTGGGCACCATTTGCACGATAATATCGGTTATTGTGAAATCTGCACTCGTCATTTAGTGTTTCCTTCGCAATGTCTTTAATTATAACATTAAAATCCACCCGAAGTTTCTGAATTTCACCAACATTGTGCCCATGGAAACACTAATCAAGTTTGTTACCGCTACAGGAATATTTGAAACAACTGATGGGGCTAAACAGACACGGGAAGGGGAAACACAAGGGCAGTAATTTGGGCCACAATGTTAAGGCTAAGGGTCAGAATTATTCAATAAAATCACCGGACGGGCCGTTTGAGAAACTGAAGGAACAGGTGTTAAGATTTTTAGAGCTGGCACAGGAGTCGAACGAAACGGAATTACTAATTCGTTGAGGTCGGAGGACTTTTTCTGGTCTACACCACTTGCCAAAATGCCTTTAATTTCAAACTCAGAATGGGCCAAACAAATTTCACAGGAGTTTGCTACGAAGTGACAAGTTCTACACTTACGACACGAGAGATGCCTATTGCCAGGATCTTTGGATGAGAGCATACTTCATTATCAGTAGACGAGAAACCAATTTTGAAGGTATGAGCAGCCATTTTTTTTTAGCAGAGCATTAACACCTGACCATCTTGGTTAGGGTGCTTAAATGATTTTGAGGGGTGGGTGCAAGCCCTGCTGGATAATCAGCAGTGACTCCACCAGGTGGTGAATTTAACTTAGGTTGAAGCATTCAGCATAAATATGAACGATATCATCCATGGCCAAAATGGCACATATTTCAAAGTTCAGTACACTGCGAGAACCAAAAAACATTAAAATACCAGGGCCATTTTTGTTTCTATTGCCTACACGAAAACATTCATTATGTGTCTTTTTAACATATTCCTCCTTTAGAGTCCTCAAACCCTAGGGAAGCTTGTTGGCTTCCCTGCAAGGCTTGTATCTTATCCTTCTGCGCATGCACGGGCGCAGGCCCCCTATAAAAGAGTCCGATCCGGACCATGCTTCACCTTTCTTCCTCCAAGTTGGGACCATGGTACCTCAAAAGAGGAAGCTGGGCGGGTAAAGGCAATGTATCTTTTCGTGTAGGCAATAGAAACAAAAAACATACAGGTGGCCCAGGTATTTTAATGTTTCTATATGCCAACGGAAATATATTACCTGTCTTTTTAGCATATAAGCAGACCCCGTCACTGATAGCGGTGGGACCATGGTAACGTTAACCTGGCCACGACCTGGCTGCCCCAGAATCAGGTAACTCTGAACTGTATGCAATAGTGTGAAGAGGTGCTCGGCCTGATTATCCGGTCCTATGGACTAGGGGCCCCGAGCGTTGCAGAGCGATATAGGCGTCAGTTGCGGGGCTGTGTGTTCCATGTAGGTAGCAGTCGACTGAGGCGCCTAGGCCTGGATGTTGTGGAGCCATATGGGCATGACAGGCAGAGCTGTGTGGCCCCTGTTTGCAGCAGTGGACCGATGTGTCCAGGATTGATAGTTGATGGACAAGGCTAATTCCTACCTCGGATGCACGTAGGTTGGCGCTGGGGTCGCCTGATGCAACAGTATTTGGTCGAAGGTCCTCTTTTTCTTTTTAGTCCGTGTCGGGAATGTAATGTCATCGGTTGCGTTTATTATTATTTTCAACTGGTCTGGTAACGAAAATGGATGCTATACATGGTCAGGGCTACGGCTAAGGTAGCTACATAGTAGATTACATTACCTTAAGGAAGTGGGGAAGCCCTAACGATGTCTATGGCGTCTTGTCTTCTGTAGGATCGTGGCATGAGCAAGGGCGCTGAAAGGTCGTCTCTTGATGCTATAGTGGCACTGGAGGAGGTCGACAACTGCGGAACCAGAAGTTGGTGCTTGTGGACCAATTGTCTGTTGTGGCTCTTCGGGGTCATTACTTGAAGAATGGGGACCAGCGATTGTTAAGGTCGAGTGTTGTTTATTTTAAGAGAAAAATTAAGAGCGGTGCAGGGGAACCATAGTCCAAGAGTTTGTCTAACAAAAGGCTGGGCCCAGAGGCACTTAAAACGCCACGACGACACCCGCGAAACGCCACGACGACACCCGCGAAACCTAAACTTAAATTTGCTGATGACCTTAAAGTTGGCTCGGAAGTTTTGTGTGCGTCTGACTTCGAATTTTTGTCTGCCCAGGTGAGGTCCGTGTCGAATTGGTCTGAACTTTGGCAACTACCGATTTCCACCTCTAAATGCTGTACTTTTCATGTTGGTAGAAATAACCCATTGCACTCGTACTCTTTGTCTAATTCCCTGTTAAATCCGGTTACACACATTCGTGACCTGGGCATTCATTTGAATTTTGATTTAAAGCCATCTATCCACTGTGGCATCATAACCAAATCTGCTTTCACTAGACTTTCGATTGTTAAGCGGTGTTTTCTGACCCTTGATCGCCAAACTTTAGTGTGGGCATTTAAAGTGTATGTTAGGCCTCTCCTGGAGTATGCCAGCCCGGTTTGGTCGCCCTACCTCCTTGGGGACATTGACCGGCTTGAGTCCGTACAGCGCTGCTTTACACGTTCCCTGCGTGGACTTCGTCAGTTGTCACCTGGGCAAAGATTGCGTATGGTCGGTCTCGAGCCCCTTGAACTACGACGCCTCAAAGCGGACTTGATCCTCACATTTAGGATTATCCATGGCATGCTACCCTTGGACCTACCTTTCTTCGAACGAAGTGCTGTCATTAATACGCGAGGGCACTCTCTGAAATTGAGGGTACTGGGATGCCACCTTGACTGTCGGAAGCATTTTTTTACAAATCGTATTGTGGCCCCATGGAACTCCCTCCCCGAGACTGTGGTGTCGGCGAGTTCGCTGGGTTCCTTCCGAAGGATGCTGAGTAAACTTGATCTTTCCCGTTTCCTTGTGCGCTCCTATCAGTGATGCCATTTCAAATTTTTCTTCTATTGGGACCGGTGTTAGTGGCCGCATCAGCGACCCTTCCGGATCCCCACCGCCTATTGAGGGGGTGAAACCAATTATTATTAAGATGTGCATGGGACCGTATGGCAAATTAAGTAATCCTAATGAAGTTGTCGGAGTGGAACTGCTAGTGAGTGGATATGCGGACAACAGTAGTGTGGGGCCGGCCTTGTAGCTCGATGAGGGTTGTATAGAGATGAATGTTTGCGCATTAATGAAAGGGCCCAGAAACCCAGGGCGACTCCTTCGGTCAGGATCACGACCTGCGGCGCAGGGTTATTGTCTTAAGTGGTCCAAGCAGTGGGAGGTCCCAGGACAGATGAAACTGGAAGCGGCATCAGACTGCCACACACTGTATGAGCTGATGTCTGTGAATGAGCCCAAGAGTGTGTAAGGTAACACCTGGTTGTACGGGGACACAGTCTCCTGAGAAGATGATGTATCTGTAACCTGTAGCACTGGAGGTTCAGAAGGGGGGGGGGGGGAGGATTGGGGCTTAATGGCGCGTCGACAACTTGGTCATTAGCGCCAACCTCAGTCACAGTGCAGTGGTCCGGGTTCAGAAGGGACCGAGATACTGGTCAGAGGTGTAGCTGCGACTAGTGGAGTTTGAGAGTCAGACCGGGGGGTGGTGTGATTGTACAGAGATGCCGACGCCGAGTGGTCCACTGTAAATGCCAGCTGTTGATGAAAGGACCATGTTGGCCACACGAAGGGTGTTCGTAGCCATCAGAAAGGAATAAAGCGTGGTCAACACAGAGAAGCAATGTCGACGTCCAGGTAGGAGAGACCGTCCGTGGAAAGCTATAGGCCCCGTAGAACGGAGGCCCGTAAAAATTCCGAAGAAGAGTACGGGGCTGATAACTGGAGAGATGATCCTGGAGGAGAATGTCTGATAAGATCAGCTGCGGGTGGTGCAGTGTGCAGGCAATCCCAATCATCCGAGCGGGGAGGGACGTTGTACTGTACAACAATTCCAGAATCAGGTTTTGGAGAAGTATGTTTAGTCCAGCAAACAGGGCTTGGTTCGGTGCAGGACCAATGGGCAGTTTGGCCGTGCTCCGAAAGGCGGACCGTGAACATACAGTCCAGACAGGGGTTGGCCCGGAGAAGCTCGTGGCATTGGGCCTGATTGTGCCGACGAGGGCTTGTTGGCTGCGAAAGGGTGTATCGCGGATGGAAGCCTGTTGATAAAGGGTGGTTGCTGGTAGGCGACCAACAACTTTGTTGCGACCGGATAGGAGAAGACCTTTGGGCCTTAGCAGCTCCTCGGCTTGCAGACGGTCTTTCCTTGTTGGTAAGGAAGGGTTAGATTGTGAATGTGAAACTGTAGAAGTCGTGGTTGTCTGCCCAGCCATGCACACTGATGGCACAGCGAGCACACCACAAGACCCAGAGAACGAGTGGGTCGGAGGAGATCCTGAGAGATGCTGTGATGGTGAAAGCGACACCGGAATAGTTGGTCCAGGTGCCCAACCGCAATCACAAACGACCCGTGGCTGCAACTGGAAGGCCAGTATTTTCGGCGAAGGGCCCAACGAACGGCGGCCAGCAGATGGAAGGAACCGGCTTGCAGAAAGCGCCAAAATCCAGAAATGTGACGAGGAGGGGGGAAGGGCATGAAGGTCGTCGAGCAACTCATTGGGCCCGACTTGTATGGGTGCACCCACGGTATGAAGGCCAAGTGAGAACAGCAATGGATCACAGTCGCAGAAGCGAAAACAGCACGTTCAATTCGGCTGGCTGTAGAGAGACGGGGACGGCTCGGAAAGGCGGTCCGGGCCTACATGGCCCAAGAAAATCGAATCCAAGCTTGCCGAGACATAGTAGTCATGGCGAAGAAGAAGATGGCGCAGGAAGCTGCTGGTAGGTTTCATGAAGGATTGGTTGTCCGAAGTGGACGTGGGAACCAGAGTGAACGGGAAACAGCAACCAATGGACACACTTTGTAAATCGCATGCGACCGTGGTTGTTTCAGATGCGATGGAACGAGCAGGGGTTGCCAGTGGACCGAAACCGAAACCGCAGTTTTGTGGGCATGTAAAACCGAAACCAGAACTGAAGTCAAAAAATGAAACCGACCCTTCCCTATAATGTAGTACCAAAAAAAAGTTTGTGACAACTAAAGAATGCCTGAAGACGACGAAAGAGTGCACAAACATTTTTTATGGTACATCGAAAATTCGCCAGTACTTGCAAATGAACTGAACTTTGCGTCATTTTCATGATGGATAATTCTTCATTTCAAAGAAAGACTCCATATTGTTTTTTTTCCGTAATATGAAAGGCATTTAGCCTATAACTAAAGGGAAGTTCAGGGTTCAGACAATTTGTAATTCTCAATTTCCCTGACATTTCCAGGTTTTCCAGGTGCATCCAATGATAATTTTCAGGTGTTTACACGATGCTAGGGAAACACGCAGTAGCTAATGTTTTCATTAATATTTGTACGAAAATAATCCAATGTCCCAGAAAATAGCAGTTTAGAGACTAGTATTTTTGGATGGAAGTACAGTAGATTTTTTTGGCAAAATGTTTGGAGCTTTCCTTTCCAGATGAGGCTGCATGCCTGACTTTGCAACACCACAAGTGTGCAGGTAGACAACGGGTGGTTGCTTAGTGACAAGTTTCAGGAATGTTTGTAAGTTACTGGGGTGAGATGGTTACTTTACGCTAACTCAAGTCTTCAATTAGTAGCAAACTGCTGTCAATGGAACAACTACATGAATCTACAGGCCAGGCCTGGAAAGCATCCCATCAACCAGTTACACTAATAACCGTAGTCTAAGCTTTTCAACGACTACGGTAATATACTGGATTTACCCAAAGTTGCCTAAAGAAAAAAAAAGCAACGTTAGAGTTCACAATACGTAAATTCATATCACGATAGTATCATTGACTGATACACTTTTCATGTCACTAAAGCATTAAAAAGACCAGTACAACAGCAACAGGCACAAGGCAGCGCAGTTTCAGTCCTCGACTAACGTGGCCACAAATTTGTTTCTGGTAGCTTGATTGGATTAAGTTTCAAGTCTAGCATGCCCAACCACAGCATAAAGTAGCCTACAAGATGTATACTAATTACTATATTCAAGGGACGAAACTTTTTTTAATACAGTTCAAAATTGAAAAAAAAAACATTTATATTACATTACTTTTCTTACGGTGAAAAAAGTCAGCAAAATTATAACCATACATGAATGTTAAACTTGCAGATACTGAATTATAATTTTTTTACTTGGGCTCGGCCAATGGTTACTTTTAAATGGGACGGAACGCCAATGGGCTCGAGATTGGTTAAATAAATACGGATGCAAACCTACTTATGTTGCCTTTTGGACTTACATGTCCAAAAGGCCGTGTCAGTATGGCTCAGCGGTAGGACCTCGGCCTTTGATTCCAAAGGTCGCGGGTTCGATTCCCCACTTAGGCAGTCTGACATATAAGTCCAAAAGGCAACGTAAATAGGTTTGCATCCGTATTTATTTATCGAATGGTTACTTGCAGCCGAGCTAAAAACAGATACAAAGAAATCATAAACACACCTGAATGTCCAGACAATGCTTGAAAAGGTGTGCCTGTCACACAGTCGGTGACATAGATTTTGCAATCACCAGCTCCGCCACTTATGAGTAGACTGGACTTGTTACTCATATCTTCAATAAAGGCAACATCTCTGACTGTGCCATCATGCATGGTTAGTTCAATCTCCTCGCCTGAAAATCAATAAATGCAAATTAAATTGAAGGAATTTGTGACTGTATAAGTAATAAAGAATTGTGAAACAAGAAAAATCATATGACCCAAAGCATCATCCACACATTAATGCCAAGGGTAACGGTGAGAAAAGATATAATAATAACGTGGTAGTGGGGATAAAGCAGCCAATGATAGCTATTGAAAATTACAGAAAGAAACCAGCTCGTATGGAACGCAAAGCAAGGTTTGGCCCTCTGAGTATAGTAGCCAGAGCTAACAAAAGGAGCATCTTGGATTGAGTTTAGACGCCTTGTGTAACCGAAGGGACAGTCGTTATGCTTAATCGGTGGATTAAAATCATGCCTTGTGCCTTCTTTTTTGTTAATTTATTAGGCAATATCTTGAAATGCTATCTTAAAGTGGCACTATCACCCACAGGGAACCGGCACGGACATCATACCAACAACAGACATAGATAAAGGGCGAAAACACCGTTATACCAACTAATAAAGGTAATTGTCCAGATCAACTTCAGATCAACTTTTAACACTTTCTGCCAAACGGATTTGCTTTGGGTTGGATTAGTTTTATGCGGAAAGCTTCATTTATACTACACATACCAAGATCGGCGCCCCACCTTTACTGGGGGCTACAGGGGAGGGGCCAATATAACCTCAAAGACCCCCAAAACGTCAAACCGAAGAGAAACCAGACCGCAAAATTTAGCCAATTTCGATTTACAACCGCCCACTTTTTGATGAGTTTCTGCTATAATATGGACATACGATACGTCTTTACAATCACTGAAGTCTCCCCTTGCCTACCGCTAAGTTTACTTTATTCCAAAACTTACTAGTTTTCAGGCTGCTTACAAAACAATAAAAGCCGACAACGAAATAGCACTCTCAGCGTGAATGAAATCAGCCGCCATTGCTCTCATATCGTACGCGTCTAAAACCGCAGTCAAACCTTCCTGTGCGCTCATTGGCAAATGTACTATAGTAGCTATAGTAAACAAATGTCATGAGCAGCGAGGATTTCGGCCTTTTTGGCTGTTTCGTGCAGCAAAAAAACGAAAATTTAAATTTGAAGTAACACTTGGTAGGAAACTTGTGGTTACGGGCCAGTATGCATTTCAAATATTTCAAAAATAAAGATCGGACTGCAGTTTTAGACGCGAACGATACGAGAACAATGGCGGCAGATTTCATTCACGCTGAAAGTGCTATTTCGTTGTCGACTTTTATTGTTTCGTAAGCAGCCTGAAAAGAAGTAAGTTTTGGAATAAAGCAAACTTAGCGGTAGGCAAGGGGAGACTTCAGTGATTGTAAAGACGTATCGTATGTCCATATTAGAGCAGAAACTCATCAAAAAGTGGGTGGTCGTAAATCGAAATTGGCTAAATTTTGTGGTCTGGTTTCTTTTCGGTTTGACGTTTAGGGGGTCTTTGGGGTTATATTGCCCCTCCCCTGTAGCCCCCAGTAAAGGTGGGGTGCTGATCTTGGTATGTGTAGTATAAATGAAGCTTTCCGCGTAAAACGCATCCAACCCAAAGCAAATCGGTCTGGCAGAAACTGTTAAAAGTTGATGTGAAGTGAAAATGGACGATAACCTTTATTAGTTGGCATAACGGTGTTTTCGCCCTTTATCTATATGTGTTGTTGGTATGATGTTGTCCGTGCCGACTCCCTGTGCTATCACCAATTGAAAATCGTATGAAAATAGTCTAGCGCCATCTAGCGGTAGTTATATTGTTAACCTTTACAGATTGCTTCCAGTTGCATGAGGATGTACCAAATTGTCACTCAATAATTAAGGAGGCTCATGGCATGTTTTGTTTCGTTAAAAGAAATGGCGTTGTACATTCCTTCACTTGATACAAGCAAGTGCTAGATACAAGATAGCGCTAGTTGTTGCCAGATTCTGTATACTTTCAATTGGTGATAGTGCCACTTTAATATAGAGGAAAAATACTACAAATTTTCACGTGGTGTCATACAACAGGTTATTCTTATACCATTGTTGGTATTAGGTAGATATCACAACTTTCATAGGTCAACCTTAAAAAAATTTACTTCAGACTAGCTACTTTCACTACAGACTCCACCAGTCTTACAAATATTCGACTATTAACTGTAGTATTCTTCCGGAATTTTTAAGCACAATTCTTTGCTCTGGTTACATATCACACAGTCAGGATTTTAATTTGCCGGACTTCGTAGACCCTCGTATTCGGTGGGCTGCTCTCTCTCTCTCCAATCAAGAAGCATCTAAGGTACACATCTTGAGCAGAATTCAATTCAGTATTAAGTGTCGCTGCCTGGTCCCATTCATCTCATGCTGCTAGGCTGTGCAAGGACATTGTCTTCCGCATTATTTCTAACATCCCCAGGTGTTGGCACAGTCTTGTTCTAACGCCCTCCAAGCTTCAATGTACTGCAGCCCTTGCACGAAACCCTGTACACTGCCGCACTTGTATTCCTCACTCTCTCTAGGGCTTGATCATCACGGGCCATCTAAGTGGGTCTCGTTGGTATCTGGGTCTGAGTTGACACCTTCCTTTCAATCGTACTTTGGGAACGCCCTGAAGCCATTCCTTCGGCGGATATTCTGGACTGGGCAGCTGACGCCTTCAAGGTAGGTAAGGGCTACCCTAGGGGCCTCTTCCTGCTTCACTCATGCTTTCTACTATACCACTCTTGCTCGTTAAGTCCATGGTGACTGCCTTTATTTCTCAGCCCTGCACTTGGGCTACCCTGAAGGGATGCCTAATCGGCTGAGAAAGAAGATGGTCATCATGGTCTGAACAAGCAAGAAGGTGAAGCAGGAAGAGAAGAGGCCTCTAGGGTAGCCCTTACCTACTTTGAAGGCGTCAGCTGCCCGATCCAGGATATCCTCCGAAGGAATGCTAACAAACTGTCTATACCAGAGGTTTTACATATCTCCTAGCCATTAATAGAGCTGAGACCCTATGAATGCATACAAGTCCATAGGACGGAATGTCCATGCTTGAACGCCAGGCCAGTTGATTCAACATAGCCAGAATCTTATTTTACAAAAATAATTCCAAAAGACATTAACATTCCGGCATGTGCGCCAACTCCAATGAGCCAGGATATGGGACACGCAATTTCTACTCCACGTGGCCTCAGCTTGAAGCCATCTCCTTCCCTGCTTGAAGTTCGTTCAATGTCATTACACGAGGAGTGGTCACGTGCTGGACTAACGTGTGATAGGTTTCACACCTATTTATTATATTAAAACTTGTACAACATGTTTTTAACATGGAATATCCCCGAAAATATTACGACCACTCCTTCCACAATTGGCCACAACCCAAAACGAGAGATGGAGCATGTGGTAATATTATCATGGACACTCCATCGAGCCCTATGGGCTCTCCTTTTTGTCGCTCCTGGTATTCCTATTGAGCCCTAGGAAACTGTGAAACTAGACAATAACACCGAAATCCACTACGATAAACAACTACTTCTTCATAAAAGGCCGATAGGCTAAGAGTTAAATGTTTAGTTTTTTTCTTTATTCCTGGATCCCAGGCAGACGATTCCCATAATTTCTAATGATTTTTACCACACTGAAAATTGTCCGTAACATGCTGTAAATGTTCAACTCATGCTTAAAGTCAAAAGACACTGTCTGCTAATGGGCCGTCCGTTTACGGCAACAATGAACACTGAAAGAATTCAGCATCGATTAATCAAATACCCATTTACTGTTGTGTGAGGTCATCTCATGAATTTGGCACCAACTCATTAGTATTTGTCTACACTGCAAGGTTTGAAGAAGTATTATGTATTTGTTAAAACAAGGAAACGTACTTTATTTGCGAGAAAGCTAATAAAACAAAACGAAAAACTCATGTGATTTATCGTTTCCTAGCCCGAATTGGTAAATCTCTTTTCATCCCTAGAGATTTCACCCAGTTAAATTTTTGAGTATTGTCTGCTTAAAGTCAAACATTCTTGACAAGAGTTAAAAATTCCTGCTTCCATCAAACCAACGTACCTGATGATAGCCAGATACAGGCACAGCAAGTGCCACGCATGAGCAGTGTGGCCACCATCTTTACTGTCTTGGCGCATGGTCAGTAGCAAAAATGAGGGAGTCCGATTGGGTAATTGAACTTTTTGCCAGCCCTCAGCCCGGCAGGCTAAAAATGGTTCCTTTTTTGCCTACAACATACGTAACCTGATAATTTTGCATTACACTGTCCTCAATGGAATGTCTCCCTGGAGGTTTTTCGGTTGCGTGTAGCCGCCTGCTTGCATGTCCCTACTGCGCCTGCACGACGCAGTCCGCCTCTATATAAAGCGAGAGCGTGGCCAGTTCCGGCATTTATTTTCCTCTCAATCTGTCAGGCGGCGGTGATTCGAGAGGGGAGATAGGGCGAGCCTTTGGTTAAGTATGTTTTAGGCAAAAAATAAACCATTTTTAGCCGGCCAGGCTGAAGGCCGGCAAAATGTTCTTTCTTATTTGCCAAACATATTAACCTGATAATTTTAGCATTACCAGCTGACCTCGTCAAAAGTGGTGGCGGGCACCGATCTGACGGGGCGCCCCGGGATACAAGCAGATGTTGCCCCAAAAATTTTTATTATGGTAAAAATTCGCACTTTATTCAGAACAGGGTGATGAAAACAGGAAGTTGGACCTCTTTCGTAGGGTTTGGTGGCCCTGAAAAGGACCGTTGTTTTAAGTGAGGTCTTGCTTCCTTCTATGGATGGCTTGCTTCCTTCAGTGGTTGGCTTGCTTCTGCTTCGTTCTGTGTGCTTAAGGGGGCTTGACCACAGTTCTGGCTGCAATGATTGGTCCCAGCCGGTGTAGTCCCTTCTCTTCTTTTGACATATTCCTCAGGTAGTGTGGAGGTGAATGTCGTTGAGTGACGCCAGGATGTGGCTGCAAGAATTTCTTCTATGGGTGTGGCGTTGTGATGTACCCATGATGTTGAAATCGCTCTGACTTCGTGTGTTGTGCTCTTTCCCTGCCCAGATTGGCTTTGTCGTAGGCGGCATCGATTGTCTTTCTGATCCAACGGGAAATCATTCCGGCTGAGGTTTCTCCCGTTTGTAAGTCTACTGGAAGGAAAAGTTGGTTTCGGCCTCTTCGGATATCCTTGTGTTAGGTTCGGGTTAGGTAGAAGTGGAGTGCTCGGATGGGGCATAGCAGCGTTCAGGTTCGTCTCCTATTATGCTGGAGAGGGCTGGAAATGTGATGGTTTTTGTGTTTTAGCTCGGAAACCTGTTCTTGGATGAAGAGTTACCGATGAAAAATTTGGGCCGAAAATGCAGTAGGCTGGGACGGCTGATCAGGCTTGGATTTCGGAACAGCGAGCGCTAGCTGCTAGTGTTACGAGAAGGACAGCTTTCTGGGTTAGGAGGTGAAGGGAGCTGTTTGCATCGGTTCGTAGGGGGCTTCAATTAGGAATTGAAGGACGATTGACAAGTCCCAGTCTGGAACGATTCTGCTCGTTGTGGGGTCGATAGTTTTCGAAGGAGCGGAGGAGAGCCGAGATCTGGTAGTCTTTGAGCAGGTTGGATTTTCCTGCAGCCTTGAAGACCGAGTTAGGGCTGAACGGTAGATGAGAATTGTTGAGCTGTGAGCTTGTCGGTGAAGGTCGGTTAAAAAGGTCGGTGAAGAATCTTAGTGGCTCGGGTAGAGAGGGGTCGATTGGATTAATTTTCCTTGCGTAACACCAATGAAACCATTTTGACCAGTGGCTGTCGTACATTTTGTTTGCGGAATCTCTGGTGGGTTTGGATGCAATTCGGATGGCATCTTTTTGAGGAGTTTGATGATAGTAGCCACCCGTGTAGGTTTAGATTCGCCAGGTTTGGGTGGAGTTTTGAGCCCTTTTGTTGTGACAGAAAATCTGAAAGAAGAGGGAGGCTTCTTGGAGTGTCGACTAGTAGAGACAGAAGGTGAGGGAACCATGAAGCCGATGGCCAGAAGAGGGCTATGAAGAAGAGGCTTTGGCTTTCTTCGGCTTTCTGCAGTACTTGTGGTAGGAGTTTGAATGGTGGGAACAGATATGCGTAAAGGTTGTGCCATGGATACTCCACGGCGTCGACTGCCATTGCTTGCTCGTCCAGGATCGGGCTGATGTAATGGGGAAGTCTGGCATTGTGCTTCGTGGCGAATAGGTCTAACATTGGTGTTCCCCATGTAATGAAGAGATATTCGCAAATGGATTTCTTCAGGCACCACTCTCCTGCTGGAGGTGTTCGGCGAGAAAGGGAGTCTGCAATGACGTTCCCGTTCTCTGGTATGTGAAGGGGTAATAGTGTTATGCTGTTTGAGATACAGAGGTTGAGGATCTCGGAGGTGAGATTGTGGAGAAGTTTGGATTTGGTTCTGCCTTCCTTCCATATGTAGTCTGGTGCTGTCGTGTGTCTGCTTGTACTTGGATCACTTGGTTTCTGATGTTTGGGAGGAAGTGTACCAGGGCTAGATGGATTGCTTGAAGTTCGAGGAAGTTGATGTGGTTTGGATTGTTTTTTTGTACCAAGTGCCTGAGATTTCTTGGTTGTTCAGGTGGGCTCCCTAGCCGTGGTTCGAGGCGTCGGTGAAAAGCAGTTGATTGGGGTTGGGTTCGTGAAGAGGCACCGTCTTGGTTAGGTTCGTGACGTCTGCTCACCAGAGGAGGCTTTCTCGGGGAAATTCTTTGCGGAAGGGCCATTGCTGCATTGCTGGTCTTGGTTGACTTGAGGGTTAGACCACTTGTCGATCCGGTGGTGGTGGAAGGGTCTTACCATCCAGCGGCCAGAAGGTACGAGATTTGCCATCGATTCCATCTTCCTGATGAGGGAGTTTAGTTCCCGGAGAGAAAAGGATTTTTGGTTCTGGAAGTGATGAATGTGACTTAAAAGGTCTTAGACTCTTTCTAGTGAAGGAGAAATTGTTGCTGATGACAGATTGAATGAGGTGCCTAGGAACGTGAAGGCCTGTTCTGGAGTGAGGCGTGATTTGGAATAGTTTACGCCGAAACCCAGTTGGTTTAGTAGCAGGATTGTCTGGTCCCGGTTTAGTTTGAGATGAAGGGGGTCTTGGTTGTAGAGGGCCCAATCGTCAAGGTATGCGCTCGCTTGGATTTGTTGTTGTTGTAAGTGAGCGAGGATTGGTTTTAGAACCATGGTGAAAATTCTTGGTGCTGCGTTTAAACCAAAGAGCAGACAACGGAATTCTAGACCTGATGGTCGCAGATGAACCGGAAGAATTTGGTTGAGGATGGGTCAAGTGGCACATGAAGGTATGCATCTTCTAGGTCTATGGAGATCGTCCAGTCGTCTTGTTTGAAGGACTGCCGGATGGTTTCTAGAGTCTCCATCTTAAAGTGTGGGTTGTCGATATGTTTGTTTAGTGGTTTCATGCTGAAGATGAGCCGTTGGCCTCCTGATTTCTTCGGCCGGGTGAAAATCGTGCTGTAAAACCCCAGGCCTGGGTTGTGACGTTTGATGATTGCTCTTTGTGGGAAGAAGTGCGATCTCGGCCAAAAGGGCTTCTGTGACTGGTAAAGACAAGTTCCTCGGAGGGGTGTTCGCTAGTGGTGGGTCCGACAGGAACGTGGGACGAAAACCCTTTTTGATTATTGACAGAATTTCGGTATTGCGAGTTAGTCTTTTCCAAGCTGGGTAAAAGAGGCGGAGTCTTGTACCGACCGGGAAGCAGGAGAGCTGGTAGCAGTCATTGTTTGCGGTAGGAGCTAAGGCCGCCGGGGAATGAATAGCGGCTGCGGCAGGCTTTTGTTGGCGCCACTGGCTGGGGCGGGATCGAGCCTGCTGATCTGGCCGAAAGGGCTGGTTCTTATGACTGTTGGAGTCTTCGTTGCGTGTTGGAGTGGAGAAAGTTAACGGCTTATTTCCAGGCCTCGGATGGGCTTCATGGATTTGGATGTTTATTGGATTTGTATGGACGAAAGCACGCCTTGTCTTGACGAAAGGGTTTGGGCTTGCATGAAATGCCAAGTAGGGCGCAAGGGTCGGGATCAGACAGCGGAAGAGGTTGTCAGACTCATGTATCGGTTGATTCCGTAGTCGATGTTTTGTTGATTCGTTGAGATTGCTTGCCGATTTGAGAGCCGATTCCCTTAAAATCAAGGTGTTGTTAAACAAAGCTCGAGTTGCCCAATTCAGGGAATGATAGGTGGCAAAGCTTGCCTTTTGGAAGAGTTGGGATATGAGGGATGAAAGGTTGTGAATCTCTTCGGGGCTTGCGTCGGCCAAAAGCTTCTCGTATAATGTGTTAACTGCCGTGTTGAGCACGTCGGCTTGGAAGGCAGCTCGAAGTAGGGGTGTGCGAGTAGGATAATTTGAATTCGAGTCGAGTCGAGCCGAGTTTACAACAGAAGAATCGAGTATCGAGCCGTGTTCGAGTATTTGGTCAACACACTTATTTTGCAAGGGTCTTTTTTATTTGTTCGTGTAATAACAACTAAGATGCTGCTTAATGGACTGTACTAGTCAAGTCTACAACTAGTTATCCAGTTTTTAGGATATATCTTTAAAATGGTTTGAGCTAGAGGCTCTTAATGTGCACCACTGGAAAGCTCCCGTCGAGACGATGAATTTGGTACATTAGAACGTCAAAATCGGTCAAAAATTGGCGAAGTTATCGCATTTTCACCGGATTCGAGTTTGGTTGGGTTATATCGAGTCGAGTTTGAGCAGATAGGAAACTCGACTCGACTCGAAACTTTTGAGGCTCGCACACCCCTAGCTCGAAGGCTCATGCGTAATCATTTGTCGTTATCGTAAATGACGAAGGAAGGTACTTCAATTGGCTTTGTGATAGTCAAGGCAGTTCCAAAATCAAGTTGGACCTAGCTGCAAAGGAACTCGCATTCTTTATACGTGTCGAAGTTTTTTGGGTTGGTAGCGCCATCCCCGAAGGGACGGGGAAAAAACTTGACTCGCAGGGGGTTTTGTGTCCTATTGTAACGGTTCTCCTTTGTCCAGTAGGGAACCGCCATTGTGGAGGAGACAAGTTGGAAGTCTTGTTGATTGTCCTAAAATGCTGCGGGGCTTGGCATCTTTGTCGCGAAGGACAAATCCAAAGCCGGTTTTGAGGCCTCTGTTGATAACTGGGGCATCAGCGGACTGGGACGGTTTGTACAAAAGGCAATCAGGAACAGTCTGTTATACTGTTTTGAGTAAAGACGCCAGTGGGATGGTTGGGTCGTCAGTGTTGTCGTCCGGAAAATGGATATGTTTAGCAGTGCCGGAGGCGCTGGTAGCGGGTTTTGTGGTCCGACAGCAGGCGGCGCTGTGGTCGTGGCCGAAAGGGATGTTGATTTTCGTTTCTTTGCCATGGCCGAAGGGATGGGAGAGTGTCGTTTGCTGCTGTCACGGCTCACAGTTGATGCTACCCATACTTGCATTTTGGCCCGACGAATGGACGAGGAGCACGACGGGGAGGCATAGTGGTAGATTTTGCGTATTGACGAAAGACTTGAGTCGACAAGGTGTGCTCTTCAGAGCAGGTGACGCTGTGGTCTCTGTGAGAAGACTTGGACGAAAGGTTGAATGAAAATTAGTGGAAGACGGGTGGTACAGTGCGGCTGAAGCTTGACGGTATTTGCGTTTAGCCTCACGGAAATTTTCTTTGGCTAAGCTTAGGCCTTCTTCCAAAGCCGAAAGGTCGGGGGGAGGCGGAGTCCGTTGGCCGTCTTGAAGCGGTGAGTCATTTTCGTCATTGGCGACATAGGTGTCCCGGTCTACGCCGGTCTCACAGCAGTCGTAATGGACGAAAGGCGGGTGAGCAGGTTAGATAACAGCATCCGCAGCCGCAGCGATGGGCACGATCACGTCGAGAGCAGAGGCGTCTTCAGCGGCGGCAATCTTGCGGGCGTAAGACAGACAAATTCCAAATTCCTGGGAGAAGGGGGGAGACGAGGTGACGCGTACGAACCTCTGGAGGAAAATGAATGCCGGAACCGACCACGCTCTCGCTTTATGTAAAGGAGGACTGCGTCGCGCAGGTGCAGTAGGGACATGCAAGCAGGCGGCTAAACACAACCGAAAAACCTCCAGGGAGACAGACATTCCATTCAGGACAATGTAATGCAAAATTATCAGGTTAATATGTTTGGGAAATAAAAAACAGATTTACCAATTCAGGTTGGGGAATGGTAAAGCACGGGTTTTCAGCCCACAATACCTGCTCCAATTAAATTTTTGCATTGTTGAGAGTTGCTGCCTTCAGGGTTAGTTGCGGCCACCTTGGTTCTTCTGGTGTATGGAGAGTGGCCCAAGGGAATAGAAAGCAGCCGTCTTGGCAACATGTCTTGCAGGTAGTGTTAGGTGAAGTCGTCTCACTTTCAGGAGGAAGCCCGCAAGCCAGCCATGCAGCAACGAGGACTCAAATCTTGTGGGCGGGCTTCTTGACATTGTCAGAGGTTGTGAATTCGTCTGTTCTCGTAGGTGAATCTAATTTCAGAGTGGATCCAAGAAGCGATCATGGCTGGATTAGCTTGTCCTGTACGGGGTCTATAGGAGGAATAAGCCCATTCAGCCTTTCCTCTACTTCGTACATTATTTGCAGCGAGGTAGCAGTACAGTGCCTCAACAGGGAACTGCAGTCTCTCCTCTTCATCCCCAGCAAGGGAAAACAGCACAGGAACTGTGAGGGATTTTGATGATTCTGTGGGTGCTTGCGTCTTTGCTTTGCAGGCAGCCCAAGGCAGAAGTCTCACTGAGCTGTCGTTTGGGTCAAATGGCATACGAGCTTTGTCAAGGCTGAGCGCTTACAGTTCATTGCAGTACTGGCTTCCGGAGGCCAAGGTAAGAAGGAAGACAGTTTTGCGTGTCAGGAGTCCTAACGATGCTTGCCCCAGTGCCTCATAGGGTTCAGTGAGAAGCAAGGAGCGATGCTATTGTGGAAATAACTTCCTTGTGACTGACTGCTCAATGAGACTGAGTCTTAATTTTTTTTTAAGACTTCTACGACGGAGGTATGTCCAGCTAAGTACCGAATTGATGAACGAACAAAAAACTTGGATGGCGGATATTCACCCCAGAAGAAATAAGTGGTTAAGGAAATCCGTGAGTTGTGCTGAGTTTGAGTCGGGGGATCAGTCTGGTTTCCACTGCATCAACGATGCCACCGAAGCTACTATCCTTCATAGGTCTTATGTAGACCTTCAGAGACAGACGATGTGGTTAGCAACTTGTGCCGAAAGGACATCTGGTTGGAGGAGTTGGAGGATAGCCAAGCGTGAAGTTTTAGGACTGAAAG
>JAHWFP010039017.1:20822-34834 GCA_023313725.1 Lithobius niger | reverse complement strand
TATTGTATCCCAACGAGATTTTTTTTTAATATTCGGTTTCAATTCATTTTTTTTTTCTCATTTATTTCAGGTGAAAAGCCGTACAAGTGCGCCGTGTGTGGAAAGGCTTTCAGTCAATCCTCGAACCTCATCACGCACACGCGGAAGCATACGGGCTATAAGCCCTTCACGTGCGAAACCTGCGGACGATCTTTCCAGAGAAAAGTAGATCTGCGACGTCACCGGGAAGCTCAGCACGTGACTCCAACCCTACCAATGGCGTGAAAATAGTGATAAAACAGTTAGGCTATTGGGGAAATGTGGACTAGTTGGAACCTAAATGCACCGGGACTATATTATTTAAATAATTTATTCGTTTACGAGGCTCGTTGTGTATATATTCGTACGAATACTGTGGGTGAAAGTCCTCCAAGTGATGGAATCTGGCCGGTGTCTTGGCGTTAGGCCTAAATGTGTGTTTTTTTTTTTTTTTTTTGCCTAACGAAGGTAAACAACATTTGAACGGGTGAGAAGCAAGAAAATATTGTTCACGTTATTTCAAGTTTACGTCTGTAAAATGAAAAGGAAGTTGTTGAAAAATAATACACCTATCATAAATTGTGTGTTGTTTTTAGTTTATTTGTACATCTTAAAGGCGAGTTACCCCCAAATTAAAATTAACACCTATAGAGCAGTGACATTTGCCGCCATATTGGCGCCAGTATGGGTTTTGGAGGGCATAACTACAAGGTAAACTACATAAAAATGGAGGGAAAAACACCGGAAGAGTGGATTTCTTAGGCTTAAAATAACGTTGTTTTGTCCAACAACAAAAATTGCGCGTTTTAGGTCTAAGAAATCACTTTTCACAGCATCGGCTTCAGTATGACGCCCTTCTGTTTCTCTCTGCAGTGCCCCTTGCAGCTAACCCATTAAGGCTCCAGCATAGAGTTATATACAATAATACTACGTCGTGTCACTGCTCTATTGAGTTCTCTCTCGCAGCAAGCAAAGGAATGCATAAAGCAATACCTTTAAATAAAAACAACAAACAAGCCACGTGACTCCTTAATTATTGAGTAAAAATTTGGGGCAAGCTGTAAAGGATAACGACATTACTGCCACTAAATGGCGCCAGGGTATTTTCTTTATATTCTGTCGTGGCGCCATCGAGTGGCATTAATATCGTTAATTTTTACAGCTTGCTTCCAGGTGCACAAGGACGTACCAAATATTTATTCAATAATTCAGAAGGCTCGTGGCTTGTTTGTTGTGTTAAAAGATATTTCTTTGTGCGTTCCTTTGCTGGTTGCAAACGAGCACTCGAGAGAACTAACTAGAAAGCGCTCGACGACGCTAGATGCTCCAAACTTTCGTTCGGTGGCCAGTCCGCCTTTAATAGATATGTTGGAAGTGAGAATTCTATTCACTGAATTCAAATGGAGTAGGCCCTACCAAGGCCCAAGAACCGAGAAAAGAAATAATAACTGGTAGAGTGAGTCATTTTTATGCCAGTGGAGGAGTGGGAACATTGGTAAAGGCGTTATGGGTAATGATCTGGGAACGGATTAGGGTGCCAGTTCGAATCCGTTTCCCGCCACTCCGACGAAACGTAAGTGCGTATAAAGGTGGCTTTTTGTACTACCGTTACAGTATTTCTAGTGTACGATTTTTCACTATTTGACTTGTTATCCTCTTTCCTGGACACAATTTATAGCGATTTGCGTGTATTTATTTTAAAATACTGGCAACAAATGCACGATGAATTAATTGTTCAGGTCGTGCTTTCGTTTCAAGTTCAGTGGTGCTGAATCAAAACATTACACCCCGACCGACTAACGAATAAGCTGAAAACTAAAAAAAAAAGGGCCTATGGGAGAAAGGGGCCCTAACGGGTGACAACTTGTATTTCTGTCGTCCCAAACAAGCCAACGACTGTTTGGGACGACAGACCTTGCTTTAAATTTGCGGATGACGTCAACTTAAGTTAAAAAATTATTAATTTCCAGGAGGGCTTTTTTTTTTTACAATCAGACATCGACACAATATTTAATTGGTCCACGGGACTAAGCAGCTCTCTTTATTACAGGGTAAATGTGGTGTCCTTCATGTCGGTGATTCCAACCCCGACTTTGTTTACCATTTGGATTCTCACCCACTAAATTCCATGACCATGGTGAAAGACCTTGGTGTTTGGTTGACCAAGGATCTTAAATCATCTCTACATTGCGCGAAGATCTCTGCTCTGGTATATCGCCGTCTGGCTTTTGTAAAACGTTGCTTCGCAAAATCGTCCATTGCTAATCTGGTTTGGGCCTATAAGGTTTACGTTCGTCCAATAGTAGAGTACGCAAGCCCAATTTGGTCACCGCACTTCCTTAAGCACATTGATTGTATTGAGGCAGCGCAACGACAATTCACACGTGGTATACCCGGTCTCCGTGAGGTCTCTCATGTCGATCGCTTGACCCGGCTTGGCCTACAGTCCTTGGAGCTACGCCGTCTCTGGACAGATTTAACTCTGACTTTTAAAATTGTTAGGGGTTTGTTGTCTGTCGATGTTCCACTTTTTGATTCTTCCACGTCAACCCGTACTCGGGGTCACTCCCTCAAACTTTCTGGTGGTATTCCACATACTGAGATTAGAAAAAACTTCTTCGCTCATCGAGTGATCGAGCCATGGAACTCGCTTGCTGAGGACACAGTGTCAGCACCCTCCGTCTCTGGTGACGTTATCTTTCATAACGCCTATTGTGGTGAGGTCATACCCTTTCCCTTGTGCTGCACCAAGCTGCGATAGCCCCCGGGCAACGCAGTTTTGTTTCTGGCGCCTGCGCAGGTGGGGCAGACAGCGTGAAATGCGGGAAGAAAGATGACGTCACTCAGCGCGATTCAAAACGGGATTTTCTCCGGCAATTGATTCGTACGACTTAAGCATACCGACCTATTGACGTCGGATGCTTCTTAACATTAATTCCAGTACCTAAATAAACGATACAAAAATTGATAGTTGGAGGCTCTAGTATTCATTGAAATCGTAGTCGAAACCCAGCTAGCTGAATGGGGTCATGGGAATGGTTGATGGGGGATTAGATAAATGCGGTGCTACATCGTTGTAGGACTAACGTGTACTCGTTCTAACTCACTCCAACTTGAATGAACCTGTATTCACCCCCCTCGTAAAGTGACGCAAGTTAAAGTCGACCTTAAGTTGTATCGGCTAGTTAAGTCGACTTAGGGTAAAGCGATGTATAGACGCTCTGTTCCCCTACAGTTCACGTTGTTCATGCGTCTTGCGACCAGGGCCTGATTTCATGGTACTTTACATAACTTTCTAAGCTTTTATACTCTCTTCTTTCCAGAGTATTTTTGATTTAAATAAGTCCTACGTTGTGTGACTTTGGAGGCAAGAAGAGCATAAAAGCCTGTGAAAGGACATATTTATTTATTTATTTCCTGAAGTACCAATGAAATTAGATGCTGGTCACATTATGTATGAGCAACGTAATAACGGAATTGCCGAATCGATCAATTATTGTATTGCAGTTGGTGACAATACGGCCTGGTTGCGGGAAACATGCATAACTTTGATTTTGGATCTTAGTCCTATAGGAAAAAGGATGGAAAGTACGCTGCTGTCAACCAGATGCCGCATCAATCAAACGGATGCCTCATCAATCAGAACACCTCCTGGTGATGAAACTGGTAACCGAAGGTATGAGGAAGGTTTTTTTGTCTTTCTAGTGAGACATTTTTAAAATAAAATTCTTAAGGCTTTTCGACATTTTCAAGGGTTTAGTAGGAGAAAGAACTTTAGTACGGGAACAGGCAAACCAGAGGAATCGAACCAGGAAACCTCCGACCATGACAGGAGCGAGAGAATGTCCGGAGTAGGCCATGAGATATCCCATAACATATGAAGTAGCTTGATGGGTTCTCACCCTGCCCAAGAGGTCTTGACGAACTTTTCCAGCGTCTTCTTTTCAGTTCCTGATCAAAATAGCGGTATGATTGTTTTGTTTTCAGAGCTGGGTATGTAGCCGGTTAAGAGCTCGTGTTGTCGAAGTAACGGAATATAAAGTGTTTCTACTGCAGTTCGCCGAAGTGTTCTTCCCTCCCCCTATAATATAGTGTCCGTGGCCTATCTTGAGTTCGCCGCAGAACGAATACAGATAATCGATTGTATGTTTTCGATAGCAGAGCACCTTGTTGATATCCTAAATGATTACAAAAACAATGGCGGCCGTCGATTAAAGCCGCTCCCTCCAGGAAGATGTAGGCGCTCGTAACATAGCTGCAGGACTCAAGTTACGCTGCGCGCACAATAAGTACGGTAAACAAATTTCTTTTGCTCCAGCCGGTGTGGAATACTACTGATTTTATACGTAATAATTCAAATCATGTTGTTTCCGAATCGTGTATCAAAGAAGAAATATTGTGAGGATTCACCAGAATTTAATAAAGTTCCAACTGAATACGATATTACGAAGTTCAAAGCACCAAAGCTGTCCACAAGATGTCTACGGAGCTGCTGTAAGAATCCAGCCGAATCTAATGGCGCAAACTTAAAATTAACTTATTGCATTCATGTTCAAGTTGTGATCCATCGAGACGGTTGGGACTGTACAGCTACTATCGTTAAAAATGGCTAGCAGTGGTTGTGTGTCCCGCATTTGTACCTTTGCACCCACCATACTCACATCTGCCGACTCGCCAACAAATACGGGGAATTCTGCATCTTTTATAATTTCCGAGAAATACCCAGTTTGGACCATTCCAAGAAACTTATCTACGCCTTTCAGGAACAGGCAAAAAAAAGTCCTTATGATATGGCAACCTCCGGGCTTACACCCAATGGTCAAAAGGCTGGATCTGTTGTATAGCTATGGCATTTCCATGGTGGTTTTCCTCAAAATTACTCCTGTGCCATCATAGCAACGGCATTGCATTGAATAGCTAAGCCATAAAACACCTTTTACCTATAGCCTAGTTGGACCGTTACACTCCCCTCCCCTCATAAATTACTTAAAATGAGTTAAATTATGATGACCATTTGACCGCACCCTCATCATCCATGTAATTCCACATTTTCACAAGCCTCTTCCAATCTCGCTATAAAGTAAAATTATTTAATGCACGGTGGAGATGCCACGCTAACACATTCCAATGCTAAAAGTGTAGTCGTTAAATACGGTTAATCTGAAAACCCACACGCGTCACCGTGGGTTAATTTTGATAACCTAACACTTTTTTATGGGGTCTACCGATAACCCCTAATCCACCACGTGACATAATGACCGACTTCTCATAACTACACTACACAAATTCAGCCGGCACACCAACACAAACCAATGTATAAACAGGCACATTTGCGACAGGCGACTTTTTCCATGGTACCAACACGGGGAAAAAAATGTTGCAAGCTAAGCCTAACCCGCCAACCTTTTGTCCCGACGGTACGAAAACTAGACACTTTGAAATAGACCTAAAACCTACGAGACTCAAGTGAATAGCACGTTTTATACGCAATCTTATTTAAACTGTTAAAGTAGTTAAAAATAAGGTTTTAACTTAAACCCAAAAAGTCGGTGACTCGGACTGGGTAACGAGAAGTCCTTCCCTTACTGTGACTTACGTGGAGAGGAAGTTTCTACCCGGAAGTTTCCGTTCAGGAATTTACATTTTCTTAAAGTCACTGTGATTCACGAATAAAATTTTTCAAAACTCTTATAAGTCGATAAGTTAGCTTGACGTCACACCCTAGCATTAAAACACACATCCGTGAAAATAGGCGGTAAACCTGAAATAATTGATCGATTGCTCGAAACGGGACAGTCCAATCGTCTCGGGGGTGTGAATCCACATTCGTGCTGGCACGCTCCTGAGATTTCGTCACCCCCTCGACGTTTAGACTGTCCGTTCTCGCAAACGATCAATTATTTCGGCTTAACCTCCTCTTCATCACGGATATCTATTACTTATTAATACTAAACATAAAATAATTTCTAACATTAAGTTGAATTGACAAACACTACTACTGAACAGGTATAAAGTGGAAGGAAAGCCTAATCGGCTTGATAAGTGATAAATTTGTTACTGTACAGGTACATAATAATCAGAAGCAAAAGACACAAGGGTGAAAGAACCCACCAAGTTTCAGCCAATCAAAATAGTGATATCAGAACAAAAATGGCTACCACCAAGTTGCTGCATGAAGTACCAAGCCTGACTGTAGGGCGGTCCCCTAAGAAAGTAGTTATACCACCCGACTGCCAACAAACAACTGACACGCTAATCCGACCGAGTGTTAGAACAAACCTGACCATTGCTACAATTCGAAGCATTGGTCAAGTTATTCATTCAACGTCTGAAGTAATAGTCGGTGGGATTAGCTTGGTGGTTCTTTGCAGCCGGGGGTGATATCACTGCTTTCTAAGGCGAACACTTTCTGATTAGGCTTGGTACATGATGCATCAACTTGGTGGCCGCCATGATTATCTGTACTTTGATTGGCTGAAACTTGGCAGGTTCTTTCACCCATGTGAGGTGTTTCTGATATCATTCATTTTTTTTTAAAGTTTTTTTTGGTTGCATCTTAATTTTGTCAGTGCCCCGTTAGCCGCTTAAATGTTTTTCCCCCGTTGGTGGGGGGGGGGAGGGGGCAGGGCGGACGGTGACAGAGACTGCCATGGCAGACTGCCCTTTTCGTAAAAAAAAATGGCACAAAAGTACCAAAACAAAAAGGCAGAAAAAAAAGATTAAAAACAGCTAGAAAGGGGGTCAAAGACGGGCAGAAGGGAGTAAAAACACACAAAAAAGGTTCCCCTCCCCCCAAAAAAAAAAGAAGTAAGTTGGTCCGTCCCTATCGGGGCCTGTTCACGTCGTCGGACGTCACTACTTTATTTGTTGAACATTTTTCAGTCAGTACATGAGCTAGGTTTGGTTACCATGCAGAGAAGTCGGTGGCAGCCATTTTTATTCTGATATCACTACTTTTACTGGCTGAACCTCGGTGGATTCTTTCACTCTTGGGGGTTTTGTTTCTGATATCACTTAGTTTTATTTCTTTTAGTTGCATTTTATTTTTGCCTGTGCCTAGCAAGCAATTTTAACGTTTTTTTTTTAATTTACCAAGCGTTTTTTGTACGTTTTTTGGTGCGTTTTTTTGTTGTGCATTCTTGATATACTGAATTTGTGCCCAGTTGCCTGTTGTTCTCTTTTTTTTTTAATAATGAAAGGTACTTTTCAAATGTGTACGTCCTCTGCTGGTTTCATGAATGTCTGAAGTGCATTTCTTACTAGGGCGTCTTCTGTTACACTGTCGACAAAATGGAGCGAAACGATTGTTAATCACACAATAAATTAAAGTTGCATAAACATTTATTTAAAAAAAAATAATGTTGAAACAATACATCGGGCACAGACAGTTGTTCGCGAGTGCATTGCGAGTGCATTAGAGACAGCGTTATGGATCATCTTTTTTTGTTGTTCATCGCGTCTTGTTTCTTTGTGCATTTCCTTTCGTAGCGTTTCGCTGGATGGCGTTCGTTGTTCCTCAACAACATGTCTCATTTAATGGTTTTTTTGTTTTTTACAAACCATCGCTGGGTGCAAAATCAATGTGCAAAATCTGATTTTAATTGATACAGTCGTTATTGCATGACGCGATTACAGAGATTGCATCGAGTGTATTCATAAACGAAGCTCGGCTCGGCCTTCGGCTTCACTTCAATGAATACAATAGGTTGCAGTTGACGTAATACCATAAACAGTAAACGATGCTACTGTATATGAACGTATTCTTGCCGCTCTGACGTAATAAGCTCTGTCCTTAATAAAAGAGCAATGGGATATGACAGGCGAATAAATAGGGTTTTGTTCCTGTAAATAACACCAAACCAGACCAAACCAATGCAGACACCGCTCTTGTCATCATGATTCAACGCATTGTGTACAGAGAAAGTAACTTTTCCTTTGTTGTACTTATTTATTTATTCAACTTATCGGAGCCTACGAGCCAGGACGCTGTGCATGTAACATCCTGGCCCGTAGGCTCCGATAAGATGATTAAATAAATAAGTACGACAAAGGAAAAGTTACTTTCTGTGTACACAATGCGTTGAATACTAGATACTAACCTAACTTAAACTAAACTTAAAGCTAAACACAACACCACCATCGACCCCACACCTACACAAGAACACACCTGGTAGCCTCGCAGAAACCCAAAGAGACCCGAGTAACACGGTGAAACCTTGTAACGTACTACAGTAGCAACCATGTCTGCACCTATAGGAGTCTGCTGGCTCGAGCGAAACACTAAACCTAACTTACACTAAGGAGGGCCTGACGACCCAAGAACACAACGAACACTACACAACTAGTTCCACACTAATTCCACTCCGGCACCACCACAACAGGCATTATTTATGCCTGTGCCACCGACTCCACACACGTAGGACCCCTGAAACCACACCACAGAGACACTGTCCATGCTGCCGGTATCCACGATATTCGGGGCCATCACGCTATACTCACTTGTTTACGCAGCCTCTGTTGGCTCCACCAGGCTCACACTCGGCCCTCCTCTGACCCCCAACCCAGCACTAGATGCACCAACCATACCAGATGCTCCAGACACACCATCAGCACACACATATCCCCTAGGCAGAACCGGCTGACTGGCACTGATCACTGAATGACAAATTTCAGCCAGATCTGTTGCAGAAAATATTTTTTCTCGACAGAACTATTTAATCAGTACTACTTCCATTCGTCAAAACTAGAAAATCAATTTTCTTTGTTCCTTTTCCACTTAGACACAGGTGGCATTATTTTTATTGAGAATCAGCTAATGATGTCAGGGCGCAAAGACCGCCTATTTCACCAAATTCTAGGCTGATTGGCTACATATTTATATACCCCACCATCGTCAAATTTGCGATAATTGTAAATCAATGGCTGTCAGATAAAGTACCAGACAAACATAAATCCTCTAGTTTTATCTTTGTCTGGTACTTTAACTCATTGTTGCGAAGCAAAGTGAAACGATCATGGATTTTGCTTAAATCCTCTAGTTTTAAGCGAAAACCATGATCGTTTCACTTTGCTTTACAACAACGAGTTAACATGAATTTAAGTTTTAGTTTTTTTATAGCGAACGGTGAACCCTTCAGGAACAGCGAGCCCTTCAGGAACAGCGAGCCCGTAGTAAACAACGAGCGGGACAATTTAGCACCAAGTTAACTGTTTACCTGTTTATTAAAGAGCCTATAGGGGCCGTGGCCATGCACTCTCTCTAAATTTAAAACTAAACTCAAAGTAATAGTAAACATGCCATCCATACAAAAAGCAGAGAAATATGAATGGGCGTACATGAAAAAGCTGTCACCAGAGCTCTATCACCAGACATTAGCAATACCCTCTAAACCTACCTAACCTACTAAATGGACCTTCCCGATGTACGACAAAAGGCAGCAATGGCACGCAGCTGCACAAGGGAAGCTTCGGAGTGGGGTGGGACACCCAGAGCACGTTTCAGATCATTTCCTAAATTAAACCTACTTAACATGGTCTGTCGAAGTGCTGACAGCAGCGGGCAATCAAAAAGAAAATGTGACCATCTCCTCGGCGCCACAGAGACAGCTCGAGGACGTCGCCCAGCCTAGGCGGAAGGAGTGACCATGTAGGTAGGAGTGGCCAGTGCTCAGCCTGGACACTAGCCCTGCAAAACTACTGGGAAGAGCTCCACGAAGTTGCAGCATGGTCTTGGTGGGTGTATCGTAAAAAGCGTACTCCCAGTTACTCCCGCTGCCCATTCATGCTCCCACTGCTCTCGTGACTGCGCCACAATCACGGGACGCAAGTCACGGGACATCTGGGCATAAAAACCTGATGAGTGTGTGGCATGACTACGCTTAGCAAAATCATTAGCTGCATCATTTCCGTCCACAACGTCCTGGGATCAGGACAGAAAGACATGTCTGTCCCCCAAAGCCTGAAATTGTTTCAATGCAATGTCCAAAACAAAAGAATGACCGAGGGCAAAACGTCTTACACACTGTTGAAGGAAGCGTAAACTAGAGGCTGAGGCAGACCAACAGGCAAAAATAGGGAGGGACAGGTCTAATGCTACATCTAGTGCCACGGATATGCCCACCAACTCACATACGAACACTGATGAGGCATTCGATAGAAAGTGACTTACACAGCCCTTCAAACCAGGAATGAAGACACCCACTCCCCATTCCCAAATTACGTGATGGAAAGTCACAAAAAACCTCAACTGCCAATGGGTCTGGTTGCACGGTGAAGACCTGCTACACTTCAGGAAACCACACCCAAGGACATGGAGGTGCAACAAGAATGAGCATGCAAAACCATGCAAAAGCGGGTCCATAAGGAGAGAGACACCTAGGCCCGTAGAGCCAAGACTGGCCCTGGCCAATGGTCCCACAACGCAGTAATCAGACAAAATTTACCGACAACTTCATCAGCACCTTGACTCCACGGAGGAAAAGTTACGTTATAAGCTCAGCAGCACGAAGACCTACAGGGAGCTCACCTGCCTCAATATGAAGGGCACAAATCAGGGCAGAGGGCAAGCAGCCAGTTACAACACATAAACAATTATTATGTTAAACCAGTTAAACCTTACCTTAAGAGTCAAACGAGTTCGTTTTTGTTTTCTAATGTGTACTACTTTGGCATACCATGCAGTTATCGATTAGCTTGTTTTAATGTTTTGTATCTTTATCATTTACTGCGCAAACCAATGGAAACAAACCCTTTAAAGGGATATACCTCCCAGTGCCATTTTTCTCGATCCTCCACATCAAGTACGGCCCCAAAGGTCTATTTACTTATCGTTAGTCTTCCCCTTGCTAAAAAAAAGTTTTAAAATGTGGCGTCTAGGAGATTTTCTGTTGAATACTGTTAACTATATTTAAGAACGAGCCGTCACTAAATGATGCAATGCGCGCGTACAATAATCATGACGTTTCATGTCTGTGTGTACATCTACTAATTTTCTAATAATTACCATGAGATCTACAATCTAATAGACTAATGCGGTAAAAATTAAAATTAATTATTCCAATAGATCGCCGAAGAAAAATTATAAGACACTACTCTAGAAAATTATAAATTGTGATTTTAAAATACAAGAATCATTCCGGTTTTTGACGACACGATCAATAGGTTCACGGTGGTTGGACTATTACGCGCAATGCCAATTGAGACAGTAGCTATGTTTTTCACTGCGAGCAACGAAGCTACCGTCTCAGTTGACCTTAGCTGTGGTAAATACGCGGATGTTATCTCGCGTGGGTGTTGTGAGGCAGGCGGAAGGTTATAAGGCAGGCGGTATGTTGCTTTAATATTCGGTCTACGTCTTGCAGCTGGCGTTTGCTGATTAGGATTGTTGAATAATAACAATAATTAAAACAATGTAAAACAATCAATCTTTTCGTTTAGAGCTCCCTAACCCCTGAACCATTTGACCAATTAGAAAAGACCCTACGTAAAGGCACATCTACAGAGCAATACCTGTAAAATGTGCTAAGAACCAGCTTTATAGGAAAAATAGTTTGATCTGCAGAGAGCGCAGCAGAAAAATGTCTTGCCAAGAAGAAGCCACAAATTAAAATCACGATTCCATCTCAAGTTCAGATCTCCGACGTGCAAATTAGAAATTCATAAAAGTTCGGAAAACAAGTCCAATAAAGCTTGTGTACTAAATTTGAGTGGAAAAGTCTGAAAGACGGCAGATAAATTAGGCCTCGAAATTTATGCTTTAACATGGGAGGTTGAGGACAAACCTTTAACTAATAGCGCTGCATGCCGGCCGTGCTAACATGATTGCCTACGATTGCACGCGACTGCATTTAGTGTGCTAATATGACCAGAGATACTATACTTATAAGTATAGTATCTCTGATATGACTATAATCTATATATATAATACACTTAGGTTGGGCAAGCAAATTCATCATTATGAATTATGCACTACAATGAAAGGGCGAGTGACCGACAATGTCAAACAAACGGGTGTGGCCTGTAACAATCAGTAACAATCGAAATATTACTTTAATAATGCTACCTCTTAGAGCAGACTTGAAGAGTTTCAAAGTTGGTTCAGTAACAATCACTGCATGCACGACCGTTGTTGGATTTATTGCGCTTGGTGTCAGAGACACGGGCAATTGAGCGTCCTCCATTGAAAAAAGACAAATCAACAGGGGGACAAATGGAGGGGGAGCAGGGATGGGGACGGAGGACGGGGGATGGGGAATCCAAGGCGGGGACTGGGGAGGCGGTGCGGGACGAGAAAGGGGTTGGGGGGCATGGGGGAAAATCAGACCATACAACTGGGTAGGCTGCAGGGGGGTTCGGAGGAGGAAGCAGGGGGCAGCCTTTTCATTCCATACTACCCACTATAGTATTTCGCACAGGTATGCAGGAACAGGCTAGACCGGCGTATGTTACGCCGGGGGTACAGCTAGTTATTTATTAATTATTTTATTTCTGAAAAATAAACGCTCCAAAAAACATTATTTCACATGATGAGAAAATAATCCGAAAATAATCCACCCCTCCAACCCGCCAAAAAAAATTTCCCTTTCTTTGGTGTACGTAGCCTGGGTTATTTCTTACATGGAAATTAGGTTTCTACTAATGTGTGAGTGATCGATCCGGTCTTTCCGTTTAAAGATCAGTGCATTTGTAGTTTGGCGGCGCTATAACAGCTAGTATGAGAACTTGAAATGCAATGATATAACTAATTTGTTGAGTATGTGATGCATAATTTGCTAAACCATTTATTGGAAAATATTTCTTTAAGTGTTACGCAGTTAAGAGGAAATTAAAATTACTTCAATTTTATATGTGATTCGTTGACCTGCTGTTGTGATTCTCTTATCGTTATCGTGCATTGCTCTATACAGGAAAGTGGTTTTCGTTGGTTCACTACTAGTCGTTCCACAATAACAGAGAGAACTAAGAATTTTTGTAAGGTCTTTGTGGAGACCTCAGAATTTTGTAAAAGACAGTACTGGTTTGGTTTTGTGTCCTTCAGGGCCAAAATGGGTCTGGGACTGTTCGTAATGCCATTTCGGTTTCCTGGAAGTCAGAATTGAAAACAACCAGTTTAAAATTGCCTCGACCGTACCAACAATGGGTTGATGTCTACGCAGTTTTTTTTATCAAAAATTATACCACGGCTGTGACGTCACGCTAACTCAACGCCATGCTAAATTTCCGTTGGTTAAATCCCGTTAACCAACACCGGAAGTGTGCGTCATCGCAAAAAGTGTGGGTTATCAAGTTACCACACACTTTTGCCGATAACCAACACTTTTGCCAATAACCCACACTTTTGACACTTCCGGATCACGCGACCTGGAACACACACCAACGACCAAATTACATCGTGAAAAGAAAAACGTATCGCAATAAAAACGCACAAAACTTAATTACTTAAAAGGAATGAAATCCCATCCCTGCAAACTCTTATACGTCTGGCCAATATCTAAGCCATTCACGCTGCGTTAACTCCCCCCTCCCCCTCCCTCCGCAAACTAAAATGCAATGACCTTCATTCATATCGCTACCCTATTACCTAGTTTTTAAACAATTCTCAAATTACAAACGCTCAAAATGAATTACATACCTTCCCAGAATGTCATTCTACCCCTGCAGCCTTTTATCGAAGTTCTATCACTCCGAAAAGCTTTGAAAACACAAGCGACCTGGCTAGCGTGAAATACGGTGAACCCACAAACGGACGCAAACGACGACTCGTTTTCCAACCACTCCACCCTCAGTAAACTAAAATGGAATGACCTTTCACAAAACACAAACACGTTTTAATTAAATACGAGTTAGCTTGACGTCCCAACCTTGATATAAATATGTTATTTATTAAAGAACTATTGGTTATCGATTTTTAAACGACGGCTGCGAAGATTTGGCCGCTCGACATGCAAATAGTCTCGGGGCTTCGCCCCTCGACGTATTTGCATGTCTCGCGGCCA
>JAHWFP010039017.1:0-20422 GCA_023313725.1 Lithobius niger | reverse complement strand
GGAATAAACCTGTTTAAACCAATTATAGTGAGAGTCGGTTTGTTTTCTCTTGCGAATACAGCGATCGATACGGCTACTAACTGTGTAACACGGGCCGCGGTTCCACGACGCGTATGCAACCGTAAAACCAGTGGTCGCTTGCATTTCTAGCTTTTTTGCTTCAATCCCCCCCACCCCCCATACATGTTTTGATCAACTGCGTTGGATGGCACGGCGGCGCACACCTCTCAATTAAAGACGAACCCACTACGATTCTTCAATCGGTTTCATTTTAAACTGTAAGTTTAATGAGGACACTAGTGAACTGAACCAACATTAAAAATATTCGGCACCGTTTGACAGTTTTATGATACGGGAAGCTTCCAAACCGTTTAGTCTCGACATTTTGAACATTTCATTTATCCGACTGCGACGTGGCCACATCGCATGACTGATAAGGATGAAATATCTAGATAGCACAGTCATTACCCAAAAGTAGTTTTATGAATTTACGTCACCCCCCCCCCCCCCGCCCCTCCCGGGGCAGCAAAAAAAATGTCATACAGTAGAAATTGTTTTAAATATTTCTCCTTCCCCCTCCAAAAAAATACAAAGCATTAAAGTCATGAACGATTGTCCAAACAAGTAGCCCAAGTCTACGCTAATTTCGCATGCCGACATGACTATACAAGCTTGTTATCCAATTCGTACGAATGACATCAGTGGAGCCGCGTGCCTACGTCAGTGATCTGTAGAATATTTTCCGCTTGTTGCTAGTCATTGGTCGATTGGTGGTGACTTCAGCCGCTGACAAAGGCTACATAGTTCCCAGTAATTGGTCGTGGATGGATGACGTCAGTCGGCTGAAGAAAAAATAACGAACCTCGTACATACGAACAAAACTCTTTGATTATTTCTAGTGGAGGATTTCCCCAACGGATTCGACCCATTTTCGAACTTAGACCTAGAAATGTGCCATAGAATCTGTGTGCAAAATTTGACAGAAATCCGATAATTCGTTAAAACGTTATAGCGCGAACACACAGACAGACAGAAACCCAGACAGACAGACAAACCGTTCGCATAATAGTCTAATCGACTCTAATAATTCATTAGTGAAAGGGTTAAGTCGCCGCATTTCAAGTGACACAAGGTTTAGCCGCTGGATATGCTGACTGTAAGTAAAATGGCGCATCCCAGGCAACGATTTTGTAAATTTCCGTTGGACTGCCTCGCAAATTCCTCGGAAAAAAAACAGTCGAACAATTAAAATCCGTTGCAAACCGCTTTTCACATGATAAAACAAGACAATTGTGAAATTTACGAATTTTAATATGCAACCATATATGCAATCATAACTAGATGACGTTGTTGGCAAAGTGTGTTATCCCAACTGTAGTTTAAATAACTCGTGTGTTTTTCAGAAGTAATATCACGAGAGCGTTGTTTTTTATCGATAAATTTTCTCAATCATTAGTTGCATTCCTAAGCTGAAAAAATACCGAGCACTTGCGCGAGGTGTTTTTATCAGCTTGAGAACGTAACGTGTGGTTGAGAAAATTTATCGATACTTAAAACTAAATATGCTCGAGTTGTATTTGAAACGAGAATATATACCGTCTCCTTTAAACAACACTTCAACTTGCGTAATACAGTGGCTTCCCGCTTGAATTCACAATGCCTGTGTGCACGAAATGATGAAAGTGCACAAATTGTTGCCAGATGCAGTTACTGGTTCGTTTAGTGTTTATATAGGATTGTTATTTTCTACCGCCGCCTTCATAAATAAGCAGTTTCAACCAAAGTAAATACGTATTTTATTTTCAATGAAAATATTGTTTTTTAGATTCAAAATTTCATGTGCTCCGTTACAATACTAAGTTTTAAGACAATTATTATTAATTTATTTTGTACTATTTCCCGTTAATTCAAGTACCGCGTAATATTTACGAACTGGGTGTTGCCTTTTACCGCTACGCTTCGCATAGTAATGGCGATAGGCCTAACCTATACTGAGAGTGGCCTAACGCACTTAGACTGCCCATCTTTTGTCACCATGGTAACCAATGATTAAGCGCACATCACAGGGAACTCAAATAATGTTTCATTTTTTATCTATCAGGTGCGTCGTATGCTTTAGAAAAGAAGGGTCCAATATTTTAAGGACTGTACATGTGATTAAAGTTTTTTAAGAATTCGAAGTTGCTGATGCCGCTAATCCTATCTCAGTTACGCTTTTCCAATAGACGCAGGTGCAGATGGTGGTTGATCTTTGGGATTTTACTAGAAGTGTGAGAACTGGGAACTGGGATTTGCACTTTATTTCACTTAACGAACTGACAAAGTATTTCTTTGGTCATGACAAATGAAACTACGCAAGAACCCTTGCAATTTATTTAGCTGAAATGAATGATTTAGGAAAAAATGCTCCAGATATACTTGCTGAATTTGAAAAAGGCAATTGGAAAGTGAACAAGACCAGTGCCGTTTGTAGTATTGGTGGCGACCACGTATTAGAGAACATCAACCGAAGCATTAAAGTGTCTGGAGATATTCATGGTATGAACTTACATCCCAATGCATGTGCAAGATTCTTTCTTATAGTACCTGAAATGACAAGGTTGGCCAGTCAAGCACAGAACACAGCTGATTTAAACACATCAAGAAATCTAAAACAACTCAAGTTAAACCTATAGCAACTTTACAAACAGTCAATGACAGTACACTGAAGCTTCATATCTATTTCAAGGAGTTATTAAATCCGTTTGAAGACGACACAGGACAGATGCTCAACCTTGTTACAAAGACATTAATGACAGAGGACATCAAAGTCGTTGTACTTAGAAGAAATGAAGTAGGACAAAAACTATAGGTACAGTTCCTCGAACGAAAGAGTACATTAGACTTCGGTGAATATGTGGGGCAGACTGTCTAACATTACTTCAAAAAACTTCAAATGTGGAAAGATTTAGACAAAGTTGAAGTGAAATTAAGAGATTCGACAGTGGAATTGAACGAATGTAATACATTACTGGTTTGAATGTTGGTTGTGGCACGATCTCTTCCATGAATAGATCTAAAGCATTCAATTGGCTCCTATACGAATTTTCTTTGATCCCAAGATCGCTTTTGCCATAAATGGCTCGTTACAGCATGGCTCAAAAAAGAGCGTACTTTCGAGAATTCTTGAAGAAAAGCCGAAAGAAATAAGTGCATCTGTCAGTAAAGACCAAGATAAAAAAAACCATATAACGTTGCAATGGCAGAATTGAAGTTCTTCCATAAAGAACCTCATAAAGAACCCCAACTTGCCACTTCCTTTATGGATGCCACTGATCGAAAGTGTGGAACGTACCATGAAATTCATGTTGCTTTTGACTGATGTGATGTATCGAAGTCCTTGAAGATTGTAATAAGAGAAAGTCTGATGGCCTCTGTCTTCGAAGAACTGTACATACAGTATTTGTCCTACTTAATTTCTTCTAAGTACAACGACTCTGATGTCCTCAATCATTAATTTCTTTGTAACAAGGTTTAGCATCCGCCCTGTGTCGTCTTCAAACGGATTTAATAACTCCTTGAAATAGACATGAATGAAATAGATATGTGCATTGACTTTGATGTCCTCAATCATCACTGTCATTGTATCAAGGTTGAGTATCTGTGCTGTGTTGCCGTGAAACGGATTTAACACCTCCTTCAATAGTTACGAAGCTTCAGTACACTGTCACTGATTGTTTGTAAAGTTGTTAGGTTCACGCTTAGCCTAATCATCAGCTGCATCAGGATACGACTGCATTTCGTGTGCTAATATGACTATAATAACGAAACCGACTTAGTATTTTTGAAAAAAAAAAAAACAACAACAAAAAAAATGGCATTATTTCACATATGAGAAAATAATCCGAAAATAATCCATTCCTCTCCCCCTCCCCCCCAAATTTTTTTTTTCTGGCATACGTAGCCTGGCTTATTTCTGGCATGGATTAGGTTTGTACTAATGTATGAGTGATCGATCCAGTCTTTCCGTTTAAAGATCAGTGAATGCCTAGTTTGGTGGCGCTACAACAGCTAGTATGAGAACTTGAAATACAACGATATAACTGATTTTTTGAGAATGTGATGCATAATCTGCTAAACTGTTTATTGGAAAATATTCCTTTAAATGTTACGAATATAAACTAAAGCAAAATTACTTCAATTTTATATGTCATTTGATGACCTATGTTGTGATTCTCTTATCGTTAGCGTGCATTGCTCGATACAGAAAAGTGGTTTTCGTGTGATCTGAGTCTGTCGTGGCTTAACGGCCGTATGAAGCCCTAACTAGACCGCCGACGTAGTATGGTGTAAAAAAAAACTTCAATATTTGTCCTTAACTCAACACCAACCACACGATTGCTGCAATGTTAACATTGTAGGCACGTAGTTACGCATAGCTTCGCACGAAATTTTCTTCTATCTGTAGAGGCCTTCAATTCGAAGAATTTTTGTAAGGTCTTTGCGGAGACCTCAGAATTTTTTTTATTTAAAGACAGTGCTGGTATGGTTTGGTTTTGTGTCCATCTGGGCTGAAACAGGTCAAAATTGCCACGCCCGTGTAGAAAAGTTAATTTAATCATATCAAAAACCAAAACTGGTAAAAGGGGCCGCCAAGTCCCAATGGTTCGGCCCTTCAGTAGTCCATGCTGTTAGTGCAAAAACATTTCAGTTCCGGCAACAAGCTTGTTGTAGTTTACAAATACGCCGGAAGACACTCCCGGAAGTGACACTTATAGCCGTGATGACGTCATCAAAATGGCCACTAGGCGATGTCTTAAATCTCTACTATCTCCGGAACTAATTGATCAATCCTTGTGAGACCTATTGTTGGAAAGATAATTTAATTTGCTAAAAGAAATTCCGGATCAATATATGCCATAAATCTGTTAGTTTTGGTTTAATCTGAAGAAAAACATAATATGACTGCTGTGCGATATACTAATTCCCAGTTATCTCTGGAACTAATCAATCAATCTTTTCGTGCGGACTATCGTTGGAAAGATAATTTAATTTGCTAAAAGAAATTCTGGAACAATGTACGCCGTAAATCTATTAGTGTCTATGTAATTTGAAGGAAAGCACATGATGGCGTCCTCAAAATGGCGACCATGCAATATACAAAATCTCGTGTATCTCCGGAACTAATTGATCAATCTTATCTTGCGACCTATCGTTGGAAAGATAATTTAATCTTCTAAAGAAAATGCCTGAAAAATGTATCCCGTAAATAATTTAGTTTTGGTTTAATATGAAGGAGAGGTAACGTGTATGTAATTATTGGCGCTTTATATGTGGTTTGTTTGGAAACGGTAAATTATTAAAGCTGTGTCGTATTGTTCACAGTGCGTCATTTGAGCAGTGGCCTTTACAGGCACACGGTAGTGTACAGGAAAGTAATTGTGTAATATGATAGCTCATACCTCTCTTAGTACACTTGCAAGTCTATAGAGGCTACGTAATTACCCCAGCAGTTGTCATCCATTCCAGAATAACAGTTCAGCTGATTTTTGTTCCCTTCCCTTTAACGGCTGCCTGAATTGTCATGTCATCACCCTAATTCTGATAACCTCATTCTGCAGATTATGATGGCCTGTGATGCTAACCTTGTGTGCGTACCTACTTTGTTTTATGTGCGATACGCTGATGACTTCAGAATGGTGTCTGCCCTTCCTGGTTTCGCAACAAAGGCTTGAAGAAAGTTTTCATTCTAGCCACTATACTGCTAACTCACAACCAATCTTTGAAATTAGGCTACAGCCATTATTTTCTATGTGCAGTTTTGTGATGGTTGATCGGCCTTAAACTGGTGTCTGTGATGATCTTCTTAAGAATACTTATCATAATGTTCATGGCACGGCGAACCATGGATGAGGAATTCACATCATATACTGGGAGTAGAATTGATGTGCATTTACCTTTCAAACCTTCATGGATGTTTTGACGGGAATGGAAGGCTACCCAGGATAACACTTTACCTTAGTGGTCAGCCTTGCTTCTGGTGGATTAAACCAGTCCATCATTTCCACAGGTGTATCAATGGTTTTTTCTTCGACCATTGGTAACGGTGCACCACGTGAACGTTTAGTCGTATGAGGAAGACTTGTGGAGGACTCGGGCAAGCCTATTCTGTTTTATTATTTGATTGTCCTAGGTTGAGACTGGTTGTCAAAGACATGCCTACTGGTGGGTAAAAGGTGAGACATGCCTGTTACATGGAATGAGTTCACCGATGTACTGAAAGCTGTGTTATGTTCTATATTATCAATTGCGTGCAGCACAAGTGAATACATTATAGATAAAAAAAAACGCAGAATAAAGCCAACTTAAATTACACATATAAAATGGCAATAATTATATTTAGATTTTGTTTTTCTTCAAATTGAACAGAAGAGACTTTTGGCATACATTGTCCTTGCAGTTCTTTTGGAAAATTAAATTATATTTCCAACAATAGGTCGCAGGATAAGAGTGATATATTTGTTCCGGAGATACCGCAGATTCGTATATTGCATGGTAGTCATTTTTATGACGTTATAATATGTTTTTCTGTATATTAAACAAAAGCTAATATATATGTAGCAATCAATGCTCTGGCAATTCTTTTAACAACTTAAATTATCTTTCCAACGATAGGTTACACCATAAGATTGATCTATTAGTTCCAAATATACACGAGATTTAGTATATCGCATGGTGGCAATTTTGAGGACGTCATAATATGTTTTCCTTCAAATTACACAGAAACTAATAGATTTACGGCATACATTGCTCAGGTATTTCTTTTAGCAAATTAAATGACCTTTCCAACGATAGTTCGCACGAAAAGCTTGATCGATTAGTTCCGCAGATAATTTAGAATTAACATATCACACAGCAGTCATATTATGTATTTCTTCAGTTTAAACCAAAGGTAATAGATTTATGGCATATATTGTTAAGGAATTTCTTTTAGCAAATTAAATTATCTTTCCAATAATAGGTCGCACGTTAGGATTGATCGAATAGTTCCGGAGATAATAGAGATTTAGTACATCGCATGGTGGCCATTTTGATGACGTCATCACGGATTACGTCGTCACTTCCGGGAGTGTCTCCCGGTGGATTTGGAAACTACAATGTGTACAGCTTCCATGTGCAATGTGCAGCTTGTTGCCGGAACTGAAATGCTTTAGCACTTTTTGTTGCTAACAGCACGTACGACAAAGGAGTGATATCAACACACCAAAACATTCGCCAAGTTAATCGCACCGACTAATAGTTCGAAGGTTAAATGAAAACTAGAACATTGCCACTTTCGGTAGCAATGTACAAGTTTTCATTTAACGTTCACAGTATTATTCGGTGCGATTAAGTGCGGTTTCAAATTTCAAGAGCTCAATTCCAATTCATTCCTTACAACATATCTAGGGGACTATGGCCAGAGTACCACATGTTAGGCATCAGCAAGAATTTATCCTTCGAACAGATCCTGTAGGCTCCAAACGTTCTGACCTTTTATTCTGAACCCCCAACACCAACTGAGGATCCACCGTTCGGCCACCTGTATTTATACGTACTGGTGGAGAACAATAGATCTTGCCTAAGGCTTTACGTCACGTGACTGGCTAGCAGGCGCGATCTGGTTCCAACTGGTTTAACAGAGGCACTGGCTCGTTACCCGGCTGTTTGCACTAGGCCAACTCCCGTTGCCAACTCCCGTTAGTGGCGCGTAACAGCTATGTTATCGGCAAGGTGCACCACAGAGTGCTGGCTCCGTGAGCTGCGCATTACCGTACATGTAAGCCGTTACAAAGTTAGTATCTTTTTCTCAATTTTTGACCGATTTTTTATGCTTTAAAACACCATTTTAATCGTCTCGACGAGCTCTTTTGCTCCAAGCGCCAACGCAACAGATAAAGTCAATGAGAAGCTATATTTAGTGCAAACCAATTAAAAAAAAATTGATCCTCGTTAATTTCTTAGGTCTCTGTAGTATTTTTTTTTTTTGCCACTGAAATTTTAGTTCTTCTGATTTGTCCTTTAAAAAAAATCCTCCCACCTCGCAAACTTCAATCCTCTCCACTCGCGGTTTTAGTTCGAGGCGCTGCCGCTGAATCACAGCGCCATCTGCGAGCAGAAACGTAAATCACCGTTGGCTAACGATCGGCGCGTGTACTCGCCCGTGCCACTGATTGGCTGGGAACGTAACACCTGCACGCGGCATATGAGCGTTTCCCGCCACGGGCCAACAATATGCAATTTGCATGAATTTTTATTGGATTGCAATCATTAGGGGGTTCCAATCAACTAATCGAGAACGCTGCCTCATTACAGCAGAACGACCATGCATGACGAAGCACCACCTCGTTACAACGAAGTAAACCTCTCTGCACCTACCCCTCTCTCTCTCTCTAACCCCCCTACCCGATCCCCCCACCACCCAGGAAACTGAAGAGTTCATTGTTGCATTGACAACGTGGTTCTTTTGAAGTGTCACGCAATTAGAAGCCCTATTTTGTGTGATTTTTACTTAAAAAAATAATAAATAAATAAACCTCCCTCGTTGAATAAAGCCCAACTGTTTTTGAAAATATTGGCTCATTTCTAATTATATACGTATCACGCATCGGCGTGCCATCGAACCAGAAATTTAGCTGAAAGTAGATAATGGAAAATTTTTGCGTGTTTTGTGTGCTGAGCAATAGTCGTGCTTAGTACAAGCACAAAAAGAATTATTAGGAAAAATAGCGTTGAATAGGTTGACACGAAACAAACGAACTGCGACGATAGTGAACAACTTTAATAAATAGATTTAGAACCACGACACGGAAAGCCAAATGGGCTCCACTAATCGTTGAATCAATAACGATGCAATCTTCTCAACCGTTGCCTTTATTTTTTTTACTTAAATGTAAAAAAAGGCATTTAAGTCCAAAAAGGTAAAAGTTTGGAGTGCTTCATTCGTAACTAATTTATTTGTATGAATGCAGCCTGTTGGATCCAAAATAGTGTAGTTTTGGGGCTGGCAACCTGCGCATCTGCACTGTTGTTCCTGCCACAACAGTGTAGATGCGCAGGTGACTTGACGATTGAACCAGTTTACTGGACGGAACAGTGGCATAGCTACGTTAGGTGTGGCCGGTGGCGAATTAGGCCCGTGGGGACCCTCCTCCTTAATATATAGGATGGCCTACAAACAACGCGCTAGCCGAAAAATGTTTACATCCATACTTTTAAAATTTTTTAAAATTTTTATGTATTGTGAACAAAGGGGAAGGCCACTTTTTTCGTACTCCGATCAAGTGGTCCCTATTTTCACTTTTCTAAAAAAAAAAATTTTGACAAAAGTTTGGGTTTAGAGAAATTTTTTAGCTTGTGCGTTTTTATGGTCCACCATATTTTTTAATGACAGGAGGATGTGCGGGCGGTGAAGCTCGAAATTCATTTTTAAAATACAGTTCATACCAAATTAAATAACTAGTGTACTACAAAAAGCCTTTTTTAAATCTAAATATGCTTTTCTTTCGGAGGTCGCCCCCCCCCCCCCCGCCTCCTCCTTAATATACAGGATGGCCTACAAACAACGCACTAGCTGAAAATGTTTAAAACCACACTTCTCCAATTTTTTCTAATTCTTATTTATAGTGAACACTAGCATCGTACCCGGCTTCGCCTGGGGATTTGTTTGACCCGTGGTTGTTTCCCAGTATTTGCTCGGTGCTGCCTGTTCACTGCAACAGTCGATTTTTGTTTGTGTAACACTCCCCCTTTCCGCCAATCCTCTCCCGCCTCTCTCCCTTCCTCCTTTTATCCCGTCCTCTCCCTCTCCTCTTGGTTTCCTTCCCTTCCTCCTCTTTGCTATACGTAGTTGAATGTGGATGGTTATTTGAATTAATAGCAAACACCCCCAGATATTCTCTTTTAGGTTGAGTTAATGCGTAATCGTATGCTTAATGATAACAGCTCACTTACCCCCAACCCCCACTCTCAGTCTTTCGCTGTGGCTAAAGCGATGCGTACCGTGTGAAAAAGAAGTGTGCATGCCGTCATGTAATACGTGCCCTTGAGATTGCCACGGTGTTTGGTTAGAAGGATAATTGTTAGAGCCAATTGTTAGTCGAGGCAACAATGTGCCAATTTCAACTTCTTTTCAGGGCAACAACGTCCCAGTTTCACCTTCAAGCCAAAGAATTGACACACTCGCACGTTTTCATTGTTCCCCTTTCGGGGGTCGTCGTTGCGGTTGCTTCATTTCTGCCATGAGACTTTGGTTTATAATGTAAGAGAAGAAGATAGAGGCCACTTTTTCGTACTCCAGTCAAGTGGTCCCTATTTTCACTTTTCTAAAAGAAAAAAAAAGAAAACACTTGGACAACAATTTTGGTTTAGAGAAATTTCAGGGAAGCCACGTACCGAGTAAAAAAATGTGGAAAAGCGAGACAATTTGAGCTCTCTGAAAGTATGAAAAAACTTATGTGAAATTTTGGACGCTTTGATAAAAAAAAATTGCATTGTCCAACGATAACTAAACTTAGTTCGGCTACGGTTGAATGAAGTTGAAATTCAATTTGTTTATGCTGATATATTCTTCTGCTTCTACCTCGATGAAATCTGCAATAGAAAGTAAAGGACGTTTGAAAAGAAGGGAAGCAGACACCAGTTAAGGAATATTCTGAACTGTCTAGCATTCGGACTACCGTCTTTATTGTACTTAATTCGGGTAACCTGCGTCACTGGATTACAGGTCAGTGCACATTTTTTTTGATGGGGGTTGGGGTGGGGGTCTGTCTGAGTGGGGGGCTAATGAGTTGGTGGCCCACCCCTGTTTTTAATCACGTTTGGTGTGCCGGCACATAGGCGTAAAAATTCAGTTGTGTACGAAAGGCAACGTTGACACTGTTTTCGTGTTTAGCTTTGTTTGTGTGCCGGGTAGCATGAGAGACTACCAATAAGCATCTTCAGCAGCTGTGGTTTCTATTCCAGCCGCACTATTGGTTTCTTTTTTGAATCTTTTTGTCTTACGCTAAAATTCGTCTGAGGTGTAGAGGCGTGGTCAACATCTATTTAAATCGGTTTTGTACTTTTCAATGTAGCGAAGCTTATTCCTTTAAAATTTTGCTTTTAAGGAGCATGAACGGAAACTGGGTTATCTGCCACATGACGAAGAGAGGCTAAAACATTTTCTTGTTGTTAAACAAGACGGAAAGTCGACGACTCAACAACAGTTAAATCAATACAGATGCAATCCTATTTTCGTTGCCTTTTGGACTTAAATGTCAGACTGCCTGAGCGGGGAATCGAACCCACGACCTTTAAAACCAAAGGCCGAGGTCCTGCCACCTTTGGCTCAGCGGTAGGACCTCGGCCTTTGGTTTCAAAGGTCGTGGGCTCGATTCCCCGTTCAGGCAGTATGACATTTAAGTCCAAACGGAAACGTAAATAGGTTTTCATCTGTCGTTGTTGTTGTTGTTGTTGTTTTTGCTTTAGGGAGCACGAACCCAAACTGCATTTCGTTATTGTTATTTTTAATTACGGGCGCTTGTCCATGGCCATCTGCCCCACCAAAAAAATACGGCGTCAACCATAAATGTCGTAATTGTCGGATCCGTACGTGTCGTATAAGTGTAAGAGCACGCGTTAATATATTTCCCAGGAGGTATCACACGCTCATCATTAAAAGATGAAGAAACAAAAGGTGAGTGGTGGATGCACGAAAAACGATAACGAAAAAAAAGGATTCTCAGTTTGGCCTACTACACGGTTTGGCTTTTTAGTACTGAAGTAGACTGTATATATACTTTTAAAAGAAACGAAACAAGATTAAAATAATAAAATGACACATGTAAATAATAGTTATTTTGTCATTTTTGCTGCTCGCTTGTCATCCTTACTCTTGCTCATGTCGATGTTGGCATGTTAAAGATCCTGGGTTTTCCCTTAGGATTTCTTCGACTATTGTCCCTCTCGTTAGCTATTATAGGGCAAAAAAACCCAGAGGGAGTGCCACACCCAATAAAAACTCTCAACTCAACTGATCCTAACCAATTCAGTGCCAAAGATCTAATTGCCAAAAACTATAACCTAGCCTATCTTATAATGCCAACAATAACATGGCAAAAAACGAATCTGTATCTATATACGTATATAATACGCTTAGGTTGAGAAAGCAAATTCATCATTATGCGCTATAATGAAAGAGGGCGAGTGACCGACAATGTCAAACAAACGGGTGTGGCCTGTAACAATCAGTAACAATCGAAATATTGCTTTAATAATGTTATCTCTTAGTGCCGACATGAAGAGTTTCAAAGTTGGTTCAGTAACAATCACTGCATGCACGACCGTTGTTGAGTTTATTGCCGGGGGGGGGGGGTGCATTGGGGAAAATCAGACCACACAACTGGATAGGTTGCAGGGGGGTCGGAGGAGGAAGCAGGGGGCAGTCGGCACCCCTTTTCATTCCATACTGCCCACTACAGTATTTCGCTCAGGTATGCGGGAACCGGCTAGACCGGTACAGCTAGTTAGTAGAATAAAAGGAAACGGTAGTAACTGGAGGATCCTTTTTTTTTAAATTGTTTTCCGTTCTTGTTGTTGCTTTTGCTCGAATTTACGTTGTAAGGGACGAATTTCACAAATGGAAGGAATTTACCATATTGTAACAACGAACCAACGGTCGTAGAATTCACGGCGAAATTCGTCTCCTGCTCGGCGAAATTGTAGCTAAAGCAACTAACCTAACCCAACTTCACAATAACAAAATATTCGAGCCGAAGCATCTAACGTACGCATAACACTTACTGAAAATAACACTACCATGTAAAACGAGCCATAGGAAGCAAACGTTTGTAACTGGAGAATCTTTTGTTTGTATTAGTTTACCGTTTTATTTGCACAGCCACCCCTCACATTTTCTGATCGACTCGTCTGAAGTCAGTTTCGAATGGTGGAGCATCCACAGAGTAGTCATGCAACATCAACTATGAGGCCAGTACAGTTATTTATTTATTTATTTATTTATTCTTAATTCGTTACTTGAGCCTCTTCCATCTTTCGCTAAACTAGGTGGACTTAAATCTAACAGCACGCACAATCAACACAATCTTCACAACCTACATCAACAGGGGGAAATAGCACTATCCGAATCTCCCTGTCTGCCTACAAAGCTCCACTGCATTGTTCATTATGCGAGGAGGCCCCAAGAATCGCCTTTATTACCGTTGTTTGCAACAATGGCTCGGAGGGTGGGGGGGGGGCTTCTTTAACTTCCTCGGATGCAACAATACCGGGTCCGCGGCTTCGCCTCAATGGCTATTGTTGCATTTTTTGGAGGTATACCTTCCACATCCTCTTCACCATTGTTGCTGCCGTGTTAGGCTGCTGTTGTTGCAGACATAGGGCCTTAGGGCTTCGTCGGGCAGATGACCGGGTGCGGTTAACGCTCGCTAAAATCCTTTGATCCTTTGAGCTGTTGTTTTTGTTTAGAGTTGTTGTTGTTGTTGTTGTTGTTCATTCGATTTTAGGGCACAGAACCCAAACTGGGTTATCTGCCCCACGACGATGAGAGGCATAATTTAGCTGGTGAAATCCAAGCGGAAAACCCAGGATCTTTTGACAGGCCACAATCGACATGAGCACGAGGCACCACAGGGCTCTTCTCCTCCCGAAAATGCCAGGGGCCGGCTGAGGGCTCCCGGGCAGAAAGCAGTCGTGCAGCTGTCGTTTTAGGAAGCACGAACCCAAACAATGGTCCCTATAAACGCCAGAAAGATAAATCATTTAGAGCAGCAGTTTATAATCATGAAAAGTTAAAAAAAAAAAAAAAAAGAAAAAAAGGAGGGATACATCATTTTCCTTGTCTGAGTAATTCTACCGTCAGACGGCCCCACATTTCGGGTGTAACAATATAATCAATCTAACTCATGTTCGGGTCTTTCGTAACACTAACACCAACAGTCTACAAGTACAATCCCGAAACCAAGGTCCATATTAGGAACGAAACTATGATCCATATCGCTCGCTCCGTTGACAATATTTGAAAGTATGAAGGCCTCGGCGGTGTATGCATTTATATACCCTGAACACTGATTCCACTCACGTCAATTTAACCCAGCAATCAAGCTGTGTAACACATTCATAACTTGTTGCTCTGATGCTTGATTATACTTGATTTCTTTCGTTCAACAGGATGAAAATTCCAATTACAGAATGAAAAAAAAAAGCACATATAAATTTGAATTAACAGCAAGGGATCGGGTTAAAATAATCAAATGAACAACAAAGTATAAAACAAAACATGGAAAAAGAAAAAAAGTACGGAATAAAAAAATGTAACATAAAAAAAAGCTACACAATATACAGGGTGGTCCACAAAAATTGACGACCCAACATTTTCTGAGTCCGACTTTTCTAGTTAGCACCCCTTAGAACCAGGAGAGGGCAGAAATCTTCACGTTTCATTTAGCTTGGATTTCTGTCCTGGATCTGAGGGGTGCTAACTAGAAAAGTTGGACTTAGAAAAAGTTGGGTGGGTCGTCAGTTTTTTGTGCACCACCCAGTGTAAAGATGGTAGTAAATAGCTAGACAAACACTAGTGTGTCGCGCCTAGTTACGCAACAAACATCACAACAAACATCACATCAATTCAATTGTCGAGGTTGTAAACCATTGTAGCGCGACGCCATAGCGTCAGTGTCTTATATCTTGAAGCATAGTTGGGCACATTTTAGGTACTTCGGGAAAAATAATAATGCGGTACAAAAGCTTAAACTGTGTTGAAATCAAGAGCAATGACCCACCTGACAAAAATTAACTCGTGTAGGAATGCCTGCTAAGCTCCTTTCATTGCAAAATCTGATCCTCAATAACGTTGAAAATGAGTAACTAGCTAGCTAGCTAATTCGCTCATCCCCATGTTAAATCCCATAGGGTGATTATTCATCGATACCGAGATAACGGGGAGGCTTCCATCTATGAAATTGGGTGAATGGGTGCAGTCCAACACGAACTGCGTATATACCTATTATGGTTTGAAGCCTGGGGCGTAACGGGGATGGCGTGGGAGGGCGCGTAAGTACGAAAATATTGTTATAACCATTGTTAGTATTGTAGTCATCGTCTCTCATTGGACGGCCAACGTTCGGACAATGACAACGTGTATACTGACGTACGTGCCTAGGCACACACTAGTGTATCACGATAAATCTAAACAACGTTGCCAAAGAAATTGTATTCACGTCCAATTCACGAAAAATAAACCAACTGTAAAAACAAAGCCAAAAACTGGTAAAGAGGCTACCAAGTTGAGAGTGGTTCCGCCCTTCAAAGTAGTGATGTCAATACACCAAAACTAACTAAATAAAACAAATTACAACAAACTTAAAACCAAACCAAAAACGTATAAAAAGGTGACTAAGTTGAGAATGGTTCGGCCTTAGGCAAAAGGTAGTAGCAAAGTGTTGAAAACCAATTTCTTGTTGACGTGGCACTTTATTACAAATCTGCACGGTAGTGGAGTTGAGTAAATACACAATTAAAAAAAAGAGTGATATCATATCAAAACACAAATTGGTAAAAAGGGCCACCAAGTTCTGAATGGTTCGGCCCTTCAAAAGAGTGATATCAAAACACCAAAACATTCGCCAACTTAATCGCACCGAATAATACTTTGGACGTTAAAGGAAAACTTGAACATTGCTACCGAAAGTAGCAATGGTCTAGTTTTCATTTAACCTTCGAACTATTAGTCGGCGCGATTAACTTGGCGAATGTTTTGGTGTGTTGATATCACTCCTTTGAAGGGCCGAACCATTCGGAACTTGGCGGCCCTTCTTACCAATTTTGGTTTTTGATATGATAACTGCAAACAAGAAGCAGTCAAGAGTGAGAGGTTTTAAGGGCAGATTTGACGAAAACACCTTGCTCAAAAAAAATGTCACAATATAAAAAATTTTGATTGTAAATGAAAGGAATACGAACACAAGGGGAATTCCTTCGCAGTTCTGTTCGAAATCTCGGCACACTAAAAGTTTAAGTTTGACATGTTGGGATAGGAGGGATTCGAATATTTAAGATGGATGCAAGAACAGGACATTCTACTGTGGAATGGACTAATTTATGAAGAAAAATCGTACTAGCATTTTTTTTATTATCTGTTAGTTAACTCAGTAATATGAAACGATCTGAGTAACGCTGAACAATTTGGAACTGGAAAAATGAGTTCTTTGTTGGTAGCGCAAGAATTTAATGAAACGTTTTTGTAAAATTTCAAGTTTTTGAATGAGTACAAATTATTCCACACCACACTGCCATACTCAGATCTAACAATTGAAAAATAAAGCATTCTTTTGAAGTAAATTGGTAAACCATCCTGCGACGCCATGCAGCCACGAACAAGCAGCCCAGTCTGGTTAGGGCTCAATCCTTTCGAGAGGTCTAGACGTTGTACTGTACGTATACCGTTCATTACTAAAACAAATTTCGAATCTTATTTTAAAACACAGGAAACTTGCAGGCAGACATTAAGATAAATAGTGCCATACAGGTGAATGGGGTTTTGTTGTTGAAAAGAAAAAAAAAATAAAGAAAAGAAAAGATTGTTCTGTATTTCGAATCAGGTGTGCGGCAGACGGCGGTTGAAATTAAATTAACTTTGTGTGTGTCCAGGTGATGTCTCACGTCGAGTTTAACCCTTTTGTAAGCCAGGCGACGTTTGTCTGTCATGTCAGTCCGTTCAATTTTCAAGGTCTCACTTCTTTACATTACCGGGGTATGCTAATGACGTAACGGTTTTCTGTGGTGCGCGCGTGCTAACAGGTGCCACGTGCCACCTGCGTCACTCTCGGTTGAACCTTCAGAAAGAGATAGTAGGCAGACAAAAAAAAAAAAAAAAGGACGCGTTCCAACACAAGAACTCGACTGCTGGCTGTTCAGCAGGGAAGGATTTATGGCGGGAAAAAATACCGATTTTTCAACGATTCTGAAATTTGAATTCCGTGAACAGAATTAGGGCATTTATCTTGATTCCGAGCTTGGTTTTAAGCAACACGTGTTATACATTGTCAGGGTCGGATTAAGGGAAGGGGGGGGGGGGTGCGATTTGGGTGCTGAAGCACCGGGCCACAGGCCGAAAAGGGTCACGGTAAAAATAAGCCCTAAGGGTGGCTGCACACCAAATTAGACAAATGTATCGCGACGAAACGTTGCGAGACAAAACGTCGCGTCTGGCGGAGAGACCCCACCAGACGTAACTAGAAGAAGCTTCGTTTTTTTAGTCGTGAGACGCCTAATACGGCTAAATACGTCTCGCGACAGCGTCTCATTTGGTGTGTAGCGCCCAACTCATTGTTATGATTTTGGAGACGTCTGCAGAACGCTGAGACAGTTTATGCCGTGCGACTAAACGTCTAATTTGGTGTGCAGTCACCCTAAAGCAAACCAAACATCGAAAGTCGTAAACTAGAAATAACGTAGTACAGTAAAGCCGCCTTCACCCAAAAAGATGTTTCTGAAAAATGTGCAGATTAGCAGTGTCTTTCATCCTATTTGGCATGTTGTGAAATTTGACACCGAGGTAGAAACGGATTTAGGCAGTTGTACATTTAAACGTTTGGTTGCACAACATACAAAAGTGTAATGCTAAGACGGGGCCCAATGACTAAGAAACTCACTGTAGGCATAAAAACAGGACACAATGGTCTAATTTTCGGCACCAAAAGCATACTGCGTGTCTTTATCAAAATAAAAGACGTAAATGATTAAAACACCAGCATGGTAATCACTGTTAACCGGCTATGCAATGGCATTAGCGTGCGGCAAAGATGGCGGCATGTTGTACACCAGTTGACAGTGAGTCAGTCTCATGATCATGATTAATATCATCTTTTTCTTTTGTCTTGTGTTGTGATCAAGTAAGACACACAGTCTCCTTGACAGTGCCGAAAATTAAATCCCCGTGACCTGTTTTCACTACTGATGCAGGGCACACCCGACCACTAGATAAAGTATAAATTTTATTTACTGAAAAAAAAAAAACACTAGGACCAGAATCAATCTTGAATCCTTGGTTATTTTAACACATCAACACCCAGTGCATAACCACACTTATTACCTGACAATAAATTTATGAAGAAATACCTTCTTATCATTGATGCCCTTAAACTATAAATAAGTTTGCAAGAAAATAAAAGTCAGATAATATATGCAAAACAACCCCCAATATAATAGACTTGACGTGCTTGAACCGTGTCTTTCGCCCTTGGATTTCCAAGGGGAAGGACGGGGATCACTGCTTCGCCCCCGCATTTGCCTTTTTTGAAAGGGAATATGCGTGGGGCTTTCTTTTTAAACGGTATGTATTACTATTTGTCTTTTAAGCAATCTTTGACGTTGGGTGACAGTTTTGCTATGTTTTTAATTGAACGGAAACCTGAAGAGGGAATAGGGTTGATTCCGAAACGTTTTGTTTTGTTTCATTTGTGCACTGTTAGGCTATTTTTTTTTTTTTAAATATTATAAATATTATACTACAACAAAACGTATTATTTGGTTCTCGATATAAAAGCTGTTCCGTAAAGACGCGCGGTTTCCGGTATTTAACACAAAATTCGAACAACATCGTCCTGGGGAATTTTACCCTTTAAAATTAGAGATCGGAGATCGGTTAGATATCGGTCGGCATCACTGTCGGAGCGGTATCGGTAAATGTCTGGGTATCGGTACGCAATTGGTTAACTGGCACTGTCAACTATCTGTTTATCCTGTCGTCTGGTTTAATGTTCCAATGAATATCACAGGGTTAAACGGAACTTGCCAGTCCTTCATTTTACCAGTTGGCCTGGAGCAGAGCTTACTTCCTGGCGCAGTTACACGATGAGACTTGGTTTGTTGGGACATGGAACCCCCCACCCTCTCGTTTTCATCCCCCAATGTCCTGGCGTTAATCAGCCTGACCCCCATGAGGCCTGTATTAGGTCTGATGTCCTTATGCCCTCCGATTCGTTTAATAAACTGGCATTTCCCGCTGCAATGGAATATTACGGTCTCTTTGGTGATAATATTAGAATTACTTGTACGAATGTAAAGATTATGCATAAATCAAACACTGTAAAAACACGTGTTTTAAAATAAACACATTTTAGGCACAACTAGGTAACGCTTTTAGACGTTTACGGCTGAAAACACATAAAAGCATTTTACAAATAGCATGGGATTTTCAAAACGTTAGCGTTTACACAGCGTTGCAGACGTGAAATGCGTTTAAAATAAAACACTAGCGTTCTATTTGCAACATGTCGTAAACACTTGCTTGAAACAGGTATAGCGGTTATAAAGTGCTTAAAATTAAAAAAAAAAACAGTATTGTGTTTTATCTTAAAACGGTACCGTTTATTTTAACAAGACATGATAAACACAAGTTACTTTGTTAATCACTGTTTTCAAAAATCTGTGCATTGTAATACAAACCTTATTATTTTATTTTATACACTTCATGTGTTTTAAGCATGTCTCTACTGTTGCAAATAAAATGCTAGTGTTTTATTTTAAACGCATTACATGGCTGCAACGTTATAAAAATGGTATTGTTTTGAAAGGTTTCTTCTAAGCCCATGCTATTTGTAAAACGCTTTTATGTGTTTTTCTGCCAAAAACATCTAAAAACGTTTCTAGGTGCGTCTAAACTATATTTATTTTTAAACACTTATTTTTACAGTGAGGCTTCCCGCCCATGCACGATCCTTAATTCTCGTATTAATAGGCTTTAAACTTCTCTACTTTTGCTCAACCAACGCTTACCGATCTAGAGTTTGCTCACTTGGCCTTATCCAGGTCGGACCGTAAGTTAGAACTACAATGCTGAAAGAAAGCGTAATTGGTTTTAAGACAAAAATTCGTGAACCACCAACCACCGAACAATGCTGAAGAATGAATGAACGCGTAATTGGTTTTAAGGCAAAATTCGTGAACAACCAACCACCGATCAATGCTGAAGGATGAAGGAATGCGTAATTGGTTTTAAGGCGAAAATTTGTGACCCACCAACCACCGAACAATGATGAAAGGTGAAGGAAAACGTAATTAAGGTTTTAAGGCGAAAATTTGTGACCGGCCAACCACCGAACAATGCTGAAGGATGAAGGAAAGCACAATTGCTTTTAAGGCGAAAATTCGTGAACCACCAACCACAGAACAATGCTGAAAAATGAAGGAAAGCGTAATTGGCTTTAGGCGAAAATTTGTGATCCACCAACCACCGAACAATGTTGAAAGATGAAGGGAAGCGTAATTGGTTTTAAGGCGAAAATTCGTGATCCACCAACCACCGAACAATGCTGAAGGATGAAGGAAAGCGTATATTGGCTTTAAGGTGAAAATTTGTGATCCACCAACCACCGAACAATGCTGAAAGATGAAGGAAAGCGTA
>JAHWFP010039014.1:0-13095 GCA_023313725.1 Lithobius niger | reverse complement strand
GTTAGGATAAATAGTAGCGTCGGCTAGTACAACAATTTGGTGATTTGGCGTGGTTCCCCTAATCTAGATAATTACCAAAAAAATCCATAAAATAGCAAAACGTTATGGTACGATTACGTCACTACCTACGGGCTTGCGATACCCTAATCACATTAGTGGAATGCAACATTTTAAACACCTGCGAATAAATTCTTGTATTTTACAACATCGCCAACAGCCATATCCACAGATTAGAGAACACCTCTGTGGCCATATCCATGACAACATGGCGTCGGACAACAATACACCGAGCAGTACAACAATACCAGGAGCGCATTATATACACGTCTTATATTTATGCTACCCATGACAATACCCATTCTACAACAATATTTTGCATTGCATGTATTTTGTTACGACATAAATAAACGTTTACACTCGCTCGCACTATGGCTTTGTCCGTTTTTACTTCGTTTATTCTTACGCTTGTTGAACAAGCGTTAAGAATAAACGCAGTAAAAACTGACAAAGCAAGTCAGAGTGCGAGCAAAACTTCGGCCCACAAAAAAATGCGAACTGGAAAGCGCAGGGGCGGATTTAACGCGGGGGGGGGGGGGGGGGGGGGTTGGTGGTCACTTCATATCGAATGTGGCCTGTCAAAGATCCTGGTTTTTACCCGGCCATATAATTTCGCCAGCTAAATTGCCCCTCTCGTCTCTCTCATAATCTTCACATCTGTAGGCGTGGAGGGCTAAACAGTGAGCCACGGGTGACAGTGGGTAGCAAGGATGAATTATCCTACCAATTATCGTTCTTCTTTGGTGGGAAGGATTCAGCCAGCACCCTGTTACAAAAGGGAGAACCTACTAGCACCAAAAGCGAAATTAAGTCTACAACTCTGTTTCTCTCTCTTTCGCAAGTACCGAGGAGTTCGAGATTAGCTTTGGTTACCAAAACAATCTGGTACACATCAACATCGTGTGTGCGCGCGCCAATCTTAAAACTGTGAACCAAAGAAGCTGCGAACTGAGACAGAAGTTGCACTTCTATCACAGCTGGCCCTAATCATATATATTGACCTTCTCAAGTCAGTTAGTTGATGGCGCTACTTACCTAACCGATGACGTCCTTTTATTTTTCTTGGGAAGCGTTGTGGAAGGGGGAAATGATTAGGCTTCTTTCTTCGGGAGTCACGGAGTAAAAGCCTAGGTAAAAGTACTAACGTTAACGCTACCGTTAGTTGGTGAGTCGCCATTTTTGTAAATTGTTAATATAATTTCATAACTCCATGGTGGATAATAGTTCCATGGTCTACTGGGATGAAATCTGCTGCGAAAGCTTTTGTATCTCCATTGGCCCTGCAATAAAGAACTACCCGCGGTAAAGTTGGCTCTTAGGTGGTGGCGAGACCACGTGTTGAAGCGCTAATTGCTTGGTCATCGCGCTGTGTGATTGCTGTTGGACTTTCGAAAGTAAGTAACTGTGAAAGTAAATTTTTTTTTCTATTCCGTATTTGTCCATTGCTCAACATTGTAAGTGGCTCATTGCCTAATTCTTTAGGAGAGTTATACAAGGTAAGTCAAAAGTATCGACCCAGTAGATTTTGCAGCCGCATGATTTGATTTAACCACCAAACAACCATCGATCATTGGGCTCCACGGAGGGGCGCACATATTAAGATCATTAAGGGTGCCCACCCCCCCTTAAATAAATTTTCCACTGCCGGTTCCTTTAGGATTAGGACATTGGTCCCAATTTGAGATATGTACGGGCAGTCAATTCGTGGACAGCTTGTAAACCGGTCAACAATAGCACGAACTATGACCAAAACACATTAGTGCAAATTTTAGCCGAGTGCGTATAATAATACCCTGAGCAGTTGTGTGAATTGGCTGATTGTATGTAATAAAGTGCAGTAGAGAATAGCAAACGTAACGAAATTGATAAAGGGTTCGGCTAGGACATGTTTGTGCAGGATTTGGAGCACATGTAACAAACTGGTGTTCGATCTTGAACCGCCTGTCGAGATTCGAACAAATATTTCAACAAATGTGCTGTCTGCCAGAAACGTACTGTCGAGGTCAGTGAGCAAGAAAGAAGTCCTTTCTGCGGACACTTAGGGAAATAGGTATTGAGATCAAGCAGGGATGCCCCCCCGCGGCCTTAAATAAATATTTAACTTCCGATTCCTTTCGGTTGTACGCCAGTGGCAACGTGTGCACAAACATGTGCTAGTTGCGCACATCATCAACTTCGTTAAGTGTGCGATTCCTTACTGGAATTATAACGTGCAATAAACCGATCGGCACAACTGCTCAGGGTATTATTTTATGCACTTAAGCCAACATTTGCACTGATGTGTCTTTATCTTAGCTTGTGCTGTTCTTGACCAGTTAACATGCTGTTCATCATGAATTGACTGCCCGTACATATCTCAAATTGGGACCTGACTACCCTATTCCTTAAGGAACCGGAAGTGGAAAATTTATTTAAGGGGGGGCAGGGTCGGGGTACCCCTTAATGATCTTAATATGTAGCCCCCTCCTTGGTGACCAATGATCGATGGTTATTTGGTGGCTAAGCCGAATGGTGTGGCTGCAAAATCTACCGGGTCGATACTTTTGACCCGCCCTGTATACCAAGTTATTACGTAGTAAGATCTCCCAAGTAATAGTTAGTGTGTCAAAGTCACTTGTTAAAACTCAGTATTTGCCAGCATCACTTGAAACGATCATCAACAATCTCAATATTGATTCATAACTGATTTCAAGACAATTTTTTTTTTATAAGGCAGTTTAGCTTTGTGATGTTTATTAACAATTTGGAGTGTGTACTTCTGTGTCATCAAAGTATTAAAATTACATACTACTAGACTCTAGTAATAAATTCAAACTTAGGCACAAATGGGACCTTCTACTTAATGCAGAATTGAACCGACCGAACACACGTTGTATTGTCATTAACTGTTTTTTTTAAAGTTGTAAGAATTATTAAAACATGTAAAAATGCTACTCACAGCCATAGAGCCGCCGCCACAATACTGGGAGATAAAGAGCGCAGCAAGAAAACCTGATTTTGACCAGAACATTAGTAAACGGAATTTATCTTTGGCCGGACAAGTTTGTAGTAGCAGGCTCCTGATGTTATATGTTTATCCGCAGTGAGCACGACAGCGCAAGCAAGGTGGATAATTTGGGGAAAAAATTGGCCATTTAAAAAAAATTTATTTGCTTACAATTGTATTCGTTAAAATCTGCTAATTAGAGTACTTCAAGGTCACTGCACGAAAATGGTTATTCCCCTCCCCCTCCCCCCAAATTACGTGCCTCGCCCGCGCTGCTGCCCTCGCTGCAGCTAAGCATCAGAAACTTCAACTGTAAACTTGTCTGGCCAGAGATAATTTCCATTTACTAATGTTCTGGTCGAAATCAGGTTTTCTTGTTGCGCTCTTATCGGAAAAAGTAGATCTTCTGAATAATTACCTTGCTAATTTCTTCTGACTTGGTAGGTTTACTTGTTTTTGGAAGTATATAAGTATTGTAATATTTACATTACAGAGGATACTGCTGAAATAATCCTATTAACAGTGTAGTTTTTAAGTAGGTTGGAAGGTTTAAGGGATTTTGAAATTCCTATTTATGTATTCCGTACACAGGAATAATGTTTGGTTGGGGTTACCCCCATAAAGCAAGTGTTGTGCAATTCATTTGTGCATTACTGAGGAACAGTAATTTGTCTGCATTGTGTATTTTACTAGATTTGCAAGTCACTCTTTTTGCAATTCGTAAGGTTTAAGTTCTTGTTTATACAATTTTTACATCCTTGCTATGTGAACATTCAATAAACAAGTTATTCATGTTGTATGTATACCTAATTGTTTAACATTTATGTGATGACTATCTTCTGACCCCCGAAAAACTGTCAAGGGGGTGTGGGGGATAGCTTGACGATATATCATAGTTAGTTGTTGGTAAGGTTGGTAGGGTAAGGAGAGTTTGGACTGCAGAAACGCCTCACATAAATTGGTTCGAGAGAGAATTACTAAGTCAGCTATTGTACGCCATTGATTGTGTTGTGATTATCTAATCACTTTGTGTCTTGGGGGAAAAACTATTTTTCATGTGGCCTAGTTTTGCTTTCCTACGTAACTAATGATTGATTAGTAAATGATTGCTAAAAAATTTTTTTTAAAACGTGTAGTTCCAGTCACAAATGGTGCCGCTCAGTAAGTATCAAGATAGCACTGCTACAAGGCTGCAGAGGCGGGGGGGGGGGGGCTCTTACCCCTGCCCGACCCTTAATATTAGGTGCGTTAACCCACTTTCGCAAAAACCATCTAATCGGCATTGTACCACTTCTCAGTAAAAAAAACAGTCCAAGATACAAGGGAGTGTTGTCAAGGTTCCCCGGTTCTCCTGATCAAAGCGTACAAGTACAGCCCGTTGGGTAGCTACGTTGTCTCCAGACCAAGGGAAAGCTGGTTCGAATCCCACAACTTACACAAGTAAGCACTTACAACAAAAGCTACTTGGCTAATTCATACAGTAGAGGATGAAGCTTTGTTTTTCTTTGGTTTCACATTAACTCTATCGCAAAAGCCATCTAATGGACATCGTACCATGTCTCGGTCAAAAAACAGTCCAAGCGCAGCGCGTGCTTTGTGAAAGGGTCTCTGTGGACCCTGAACAAAGCGTGCAAGTACAGCTCATTGGTTAGCATCGTCGTCTCCAGACAAAGAAAATGCCGGTTCAAATCCCACGACTGACACCAGAATAAGTCCTGCTGTCGAGGGTTAATAAGAAAATATCATATGGTGGTAGTGTAGAATAAATAAGAAGATGAAAGCTTGACTTTACCACGGTGCATTTAAATTCAATATTTTATTAAAACTAGCTGAATTTGCTGAACATACACTGCGTTGTACTTGTGCAGCCAACTACCTTGCTCACTGCCCCTCTTTTACCATTGGGTCTTTAGTTCTGGAACGCGCGCAGCAGGCTTCATCTCAGCTGACCTTGCAGCATTGTTTCGTTTCCCGTCGTTATCTTGAAGGTAACTTTATTTTTTCTTTGCCTAAAGTCAATTTCGTTTGTCTTTAAAGTCTTTGTCGAAGCTCGAAACATGATCATTTTTTTTTTTTTAAGATTTTAACGAGTATGAGGAAGCTGGCCTACAAAACAGTAAGTTCGCAAATGTCTCAACCCCAGATTAGTTTGACTTGTGGCCCAGTAAAGTTTGTTAGACACTTGTTAAGTTCGTTGTGCATGTATCCAAGAGCTTGGGATTCTCGTTTCAAATTGAAACTGCACTAAGAAGCAGGAAACTCGATTATAAGAGGATTACGCCATTTTTTAGACTATACATTCAGGGGGGTCCCCTGAGGCTGGGGCCGGTAGCTACGCCGATACCATTATTGTAAAAAGCAAGGTTGTGTAAGCCAAATAAGCTTCATTATTGTTTTGTTGGGGGGAAGGGGGTTCTGCTGAGGGGAGCATGGAGTATGCCCTGGTACATTTGCATTATTTTATTTTACAAGAATTAAAAGAAAGCCCGAAACGTGGTCAGTTTTGTTATTTTTATTTTTTTGATCAAATGTTTTTATAAATATGGAATTTTAAATGCAATGTTACTAAGTCAAGCTTTCATCTTATTTATTTAGGCACGTTAAGGTTGTCAGACAAAAATTAAACGGTTCACAAATGTGTTAGAGGTCAGCTCACATCACTAATTTTAAACGGCAATTTTTTGAGCACAGTCAGGCCAGTTGTTCCTTGGAAACGTTTAAGAATCCTTCATAAAGCTTGATGTCCCCAATGAGCTGGCAATTCTGTTGTAAACACATGACATGGTTCTTCAATAATATCAAATCATATCTAAAACCAAAACTGGTAAAAGGGATGGTTCGGATGGTTCGGCCCTTCAAAGGAGTGATATCAACACACCAAAACATTTGCCAAGTTAATCGCACCGACTAATAGTTCGAAGGTTAAATGAAAATTAGAACATGTGCCATTAACTTGGTGAACTAACTTCCTTTTTAACAACCCTCTGTTTGTATTGTAAAAAAAACTTTATTTGACATGGTTTTTACGCTTGTCAGAGTAACAATTAACTCTTTGCTTGTCACCAAGCATCTTTAGTTTGTGCAATAGTTTAAAAACCGTTTTTCAAAGTGATAAGGATGCTTCCAGTCTCCTATTTACAACTTTTTGTTTACCATGATGTGCTGTTTTGAATGTGTTTTCTTCTACATGGCATTCTGTGAGAGAATACAGGACGTGTCATGGTTGCAGTCTTAATCTTGCACTAGACCTAGCTTCTTGAATTCACATCCTTCACATTGTTCGTCACTCTTAACTCGGTCTAACTGGATTTTAAAGGAAAATTTCACTTCCATCTTCATCCCCCTTCACTAAGCAATACCTAAGTCTACAGTCACTGTACAACTGTACACGCTATCCTGGTTATTTCACAGTGTATTTCCCCCTTTTGTCAGGTTGATTTCAATCTGTGTCGCACTTTGCATTTTATTGCTGATGAACAAACGAAGAAGATTGTGGGTGGTTGAAATAGAGTGCTTGCAGAAACTTGAACCCTAAAGAGTGAATCTTCTCACAATACGGTGACATGCATAACATCTTCAGGGTCTTTCTCCGAAAGAGAGTTTCTCTCGGACATAAGTTCATTTTGTAGACTGAGTGTTTCTTGGCATTCCAAAAGGCTAAAATAAAAAATATAAAATAAAATAAATTTCAATATTTCACTTCCCCATTCGTGTTGGCAAGTTGAGAACGATACTGACACTGCCAAGACCAATAGGACATACATAATGATGGTAAAGATATGTAAGCGACAGCTTGGCAAAATTAACCTTCAAATCACTATTGTGTGCGCGGAGTATCTTGAGTTCTGCTGGTATTTTACGAGCGGCTGTGTCTTCCTGGAGGGAGCAGCTTTAATCGACGGCCGCCATTGTTTTTGTAGCTATTTTAGATATCAACAAGGCACTCTACTACCAAAAACATACAATCGATTTTTTTGTTCATGCTGGGGCGAACTCAAGATAGGCTGCGGACACCATAAATCGCTTGTCTCACTGCCAAATAATATAGGATTATGCAGTAAGCAAAAATTATAATTACCACGAAATTAACGTAGTTTAAATACACTAATCGGCCCGCTTCTGTTCTGCAGTCTTGTCTTGTTGACACAGTCGTGGCTTGGGTAGTAAGAGGTTCCCGGTTCTAATTGGGTTATCTCTAAGTAACTCTACGATTTAAATCAAATAGAGGCAATTTCATAACTGCACGTGATTGCAAATTTTACTTCCAAGTACGATAAATCTTCGGTTCAGTTTCCCCTGTGCTAGTTGTTCATTCAATAAATAAAAGTGCTTCTACTTGTCTTACTGGCACAGTTAATGGCAAAGCAGCTCCCACGTTGACTGGTCGTCGGTTTGAAACCCACCTCCGGGTTGAAAGGTATTTTACATTCAGAAAATGAATAGGTGAAATTCACCACCATTAATTACTTTGGACTTCACTAAAGTGCACTTGCTGACGTTCTGGCATTACAAAAGAAAGATCTTTAGTTCGAAATCTACTTTGGCTAAAAAGTATATTTCGGTCAGCAAATAAATAAATAACATTTATCACTATCATGTAATCCTATACCACGCGCCATGGCTGTTAGCTGTGACGTGCATATCACGTGACAGGACTAGTCCAATCAGACGGCCAAACAGCCGTTGTTCTCGTTCGTCATTGGTTAACTCATGATGACGTCACGGCAAACAGCCATTGCGCATGGTTTAAACGCCTTCACTTTCAGTTATAGCTCAGTTGGTAGCATTCTATCTTAAGGATTGAAATAAACAGGATGGTAAGCCAAATCGGATCGACGGTGACAAGTCCAAAAGGCAACATAAAACCTAAGGATTGAAAGGATCTCGGCTTGAAACCCACTCCAGATAAAAAGATCATTTTATTCAGTAAATAAATAGATGATATTTTATCGTTATCAGTTAATAATTACAATATCGGCTTCAGGTATAGCACAATTGATGGGCATGCTGGCTTTAAGTCCTATTCATTGCAAGGAAAACTTGGCTTAAAACCAGCCTCCAGCATGTGAGCTAGTAATTCAACAGTTAATCGTAGACGGTGCTCCAGTTCTGATCAAACGAATTACTTTGTCGACATACGAATCCCCCCAGTTGCATAAACTTGTGCAAAGGGCAGAGAATCGTCGAGGTGCACCCGAAATCCATTTTACCATGAGTAATATTTTACCATTAACTTTTGAATTACTAGCTCTCATTCTCGAAACTGGTTTTATACCATATATTATTTCAACCAAAGTTACATCTTAGTGGCGAAAATATCCGTTACTGGAATAACTTTGAATATCTTTAATGGATACCATTAGTGGATTTTATTGAATATCTTAGTGGATGCCATCAGTTGAAAGGTACTCGGTTCGAAACCCACGGTGACATTTATTGCTGTCAGTAAATCATTGTTTTTGACTTTGTCGTGTGGTAGTTGGTAAACTACCATATAAATTACTAGCTCACATTCTGGAGACTTGGTTTTAAGCCAGATATTCCTTACAACAGGAATTTTTATTGAGACTAGAGCCGGTTTTGATCTTGCGTCCCTTTGGTCTTGAGGACAGAATACTATCAAGTGCACTATGACTGTGGTCCAAATTGGAACCATTAAACGATACTGACAAATACCACCTATTTAATTTATCGATGAAAAAAAGGGTTCAATTGGAGTTGGTTTCGAACCGAGGACCTTTCGGTTGCAAAGACAATGCTACCAACTGTGCTATGACTGAAGTCGAAAGGATATGGTTTAAATGATAGTGATAAAAGTTACCTATTTATTTACAGAATAAAAATTGTGTGTTCAGGAGGACGCTAGGTTTCGACCAAAGAAAAATTTGATCCTAAAGCCAGTACTACTTTATTATCGGGATTCATATCAATACAAACAATTTTTAGCACTGTTTATACTTTTTATTGTACAACATCATTTTGGGCCTTTTAACACTTTTCACACCCTTCCCATGTCCTGCACGTTTGGCGATGCCATCGGGGGCCTTGAGTTCCTGGCAGGTCTAACCTTGGTGGTAAGGCATTCGTGTCCCCAAACCTCTTACCATCATCATTCCTTGGCCGTTTTATGTTCAATGTATTTACAGGTAATTGTGGCTGGCTGTTAGTGACTCCCCAGTCCTTGCCAGACCCGTTGCTATCGCAACAAATTTTATTATTGTTATTACAATACAATACTTATGATGTGGCAAATGTAAAGAGTGTGATGTGCTCAATACCTCCGACATAGGCAACAATTCCCCAGGGGAAGCGTCCCCCCCCCCCACACAAATTAAAATGAGCCAAGGGGGTATACAAATTCTTGGAAAATTCTATTTATTCACTATTTTCGTCAAAACTATTTTTTGATGATGAAGCCATATAATTACGTACAGCAAAAAAAATAATCGTGTAGTAAATTAAATTGGCCGTACTTTTTCAGAAATTGTACCCTACCCCAGCCAAAAAAATATTTCTTTATGCCATAGTGGATATACGACGTCACACCTCTTCAAATCGTAATATTAACTAAACACTTTTAAATATTAAAACAATTTTGCCACTGTACAAAAGTTGTTTAGAATCGGTCGTAACAAAATTACCTTCTTAGCGGCGACTCAACTGTATCCTCATCATTATTCTTCGATAGATCTTCGTGTGGAGAAGGTCTAAAAGTAAACAGTATTATAACTTGATTTTATTCATTTGAGTGAGGGGAGGTCTGTTGCAAAGATAGAAAATACAATCCGCTTAGCTTGAAGACAACACAATAAAAAAAAAAAACAGCTTTGAAACGTTGCACGTGAAATTATAAGTGGAAAAGTTGAGTGAATAAATTTCGGCGAATAGTTTATTTTAATCCTACGAGCAGGGAATTACCTGTCGTCGCGTATACATGTTTTCTCGGGGGGACCATGACATTACATCAAGGGCACAAGTCTAACCAAGATGTCGGTCGTGGTTTTCAAACCATCAGTACCTTCCTAAAGCACCGAACAGAGCGAACAGAAAGCACCCCTGTTAGAGACAGATTGGCTCCAAACTCGACGTCGCGCGTGCGCAGTGATGTTGCGTCAGCCGTTCAGTACCTTCCTAAACTACAAAATGGCTCAACAAGCTCGGCAGAGTATTCGATACGTCATACCTTCACTGCGACCAGACCTGGCTAATGGATTTGACCAGGATTAGCTAATTGATGTGACCAGGCGAGAGCAATGCCAAATTGTTCCAAATTGCGAACCATCTCTGGTAGGTGATTTTCTGGGGTGGAGGTTTGAGCATGCGCGAGCTAACAGTTTTGACGAAACAGATTCATCGCTGACGATGTTGACGTCAATCAAGCCACATCAACACGGATACTAGCAGGGAACGAGCCAAACTGCCACCAACAGTGGTGCGTTTGCTTTGCTCTGTTTGGTCGTTTAGGAAGGTACCGCATGACCTACTCTGAATGGAATCCTCGACCATAGCTGCATACATAACATAACGTTTACAAAAAAGAATCGAACGTTGACAAATTGCTAAGCTCTGGCTCCACCTTTTAGTGTAGTCTGGTTGGACCCTCTATGTTCCAAGTTTATGAAACGTTGGTGCTAGAACACTACACTCCTTAATGGCATCGACGTAATGGCACATTAAAACACCATACCCAATTCAAAAGCTGGCAATAAAACTGAAACTACACATAAAGTTACTTCCAATAAACGGATAATCTGAAAGAGAATGGTTTCTAAATTCTTGAACCATTCTGAAGTAGTCCTTACATACGTACCTGACGGGACAGCATTCAAACCAATCCCGTAATGGCATTCCCTTGCCAAATTCTTCCCCATCTTCTAGAGTTTGGGGTAAGGGCTGCCAAAGAGTCTCTGGCAGCAGTAATGCAAAGAAACTTCCCACCGTCAATAATACTCCCATGATAACCAATGGTAAGGCAAGGAAATCTTCTCCCTGAAACATTAAGGGATACGTTAATTGAGTGTCAAACCTTTCCAAAAAATTATTTTTAAAAAGTCAACCACTGCTCCAGTTTATTTCACAAATGAATGCACGTAAAGCCAGATTGTGATACATCATACTAACTAACGCAGGAGCTGGCGGTTGGCTGGCTCATGAAAGGTGCATTTAGCCAGGGTACAAACGCAGGTTTTCACTTTTTATCATAATTGGTACATTTAAGCAGTAACTACTGGTGCAATGCAGACTCCTGCCAGACTCAAAACTCCAGTTTTTCTTTCCCGAACTTCTCTCAGTTTATACCTTGGTGTAGTATTTATCACAGTTGGCCTCTTTCATCGAGGGCAGCGAAAGTACATTTACTTTTTCTGGGGCTTCTAGCAGGACAGGAAGAAGTAGTGGGCAGGTTTGAATTTAGTTGCAGGCAGAGGGATTGTCCATTTGGCACCCGAATATACACAGCTCTGGTTGCACCCACCACCTGCACCTACCTCAAGCAAAGTAGATGAAATTAAATATAATTTAAGTCCTCACATTTTTTATGTTTTAAATTTCGAGTCAATGCTGCTTCTGTCTCGATCGGCCTTGCTTTAGTATAGCATAACACCACAAGACACACATATATTTATAGTGTATATAATACGCTTAGGTGGGAGGCACCAGCGAAGTCGTTACTGCCATGCACAGAAAAAATTAGCACAGTTGGGATGCAATGCACTATAATGAAAAAGGGCGAGCAGGTTCAGTCTTGGCACGCTAGCAAAGGACGCGCGGGTGTGCTCTGTAACAAAACAATCAGTAACAAACGAAATTTGGTTGAGTAACAATCACTGCGTGCACGATCGTATTTCGGGTTTATCGTGCTTGGTATCAAAACGGAGAAACGGGCAATTCAGCCACAATGAGAATAAAAATTGGCTCCACGTCCATTGAAAATGCTATTTACCTCCCTAAGAAAACAAGACACCAGGGATTCCGAGGGAAGGGGAGCAGGGATGGGGGCTATTCATACCACACACTTTGAGGATGGGGGAGGGGGGGGGGGGCACAACAGCTACCGGGGGAAACCGCAGGGGAAATCTTGCCAGACAATGGGGGAAGATTGTGTGTTTGGGGGGGGGGGGGGCGGGCTCGGCATCCGATGATAACCAGAACTAGTTTTTGTACATTTGCACTAATGCTTGAAACATAGATCCCTCCAAGTAAATTCCTTTACCCGTCGGTTTCACAACTAGGGGGTCTGGGGGAGTATTGTGAGCTCTCCTATCGAGGTCAGAGCCCCGGGAAGCCAAAGCTTTTCTTTTGGATTTTAGCATTTTAAACGTCTTCATTTGCTCACGAAAAAAAAAAAATAGCCCGCGCATATTATAGCATTATACATCATACAATAGATTAGAAAGATTAGTTGTTAGAATGGAGAGATTATAATTAGAATTAGATTTTAGAAGAGATTAAAGTACTTTAAAATTAATTAATTTTATTTATTTTATTTATTAATTGATCAAATTTCAGGGGAAAAAATATTTTAAAATTTATCGCGACCCCCAAGATGACGCCCACGACCCCATTTGGGGTCGCGACCCATAGCTTGAAAACCACTTAATAAAAGTTGGTACATGCGTTGGCCAAGTCACGCAAAGCTCACATACCAAATTTCAGTGGAAAATGTTGAAAGACGCCGGAGAAATTAAGCATTGAAATGTCAGCTTTAACATGGGAAACTGAGGTCAAACCTTACATACAGTAAAGGCTCCCGCCTTTACTAATTCTTTTAATATCCATAAAGGCTACCGCCTCTACCGATTCTGTCAATATCCGTAATCTTTACGTTTACTGGTCCGCAAATTTTAGCGATGCACTACGAAATATGTTTGAAAGAATTTTGCTAATAACGTAGTGAATAACTGACTATGTTTACATGACCACTTAAAAGCCCTGCGGAGGAAGGAACATTTCGCTTCTGTAGATCATGTAAAATCCTGTTAATGCTCTTTCACCAATCCGGAGCTCCGCATATACTTGAAAGCTATTTCGTTAGTTGGTTTAAAATTCGGAAG
>JAHWFP010039013.1:8322-28012 GCA_023313725.1 Lithobius niger | reverse complement strand
CAATAGATAACAAACTGTATCTATATATATAATTACACAAAATCCGCAAGGCAGCCAGCAGCAGGTAGGACATACGAAGCAGTCATCTGCATCTGCAGCGCAGCCAGCAGGACATACGATGCCATCTACCGACCAAGGCTGAGATAGTAGCTGCGCCCAGAACGCAACGTCCAGCAGCGCGAACATACGATGCCATCTACCGACCGAACGGCAACTTAATGAGGGGGGGAGGGGGCAGACCGGGGGGGGGAGGGAAGGGGAGTGAGACGACGCGGAATGAGCGAGCGAAGCGAGCGACTCCGCTAGTGTATTATAAACACGAATAAAGAACAAAGTACTACAGCAATCTTAAACATTGCTGCAAGATTGTTGTCATTTCACGCTATTTCCGAAATTTGCTATTCTCCCTCAAAGTGCAGCTTCTAGCAATGATCAAACGTCGGTAGAATAATTAACTTGTCGCAGCGAGAATTCAAAATCCAACATGGCGTCCATTTCGTGGCTATTGAATCGAACACAAACCATCGAATGCCGGCATACAAAAAACAGTCCGTCGTCTTGTACTGCAGTAAAAATGGTTTTTTTGTCGTCATAAATCGACGCTCAAATGTTGCAAGCATCGTACGCCGTGTCACGAGGCACGAGGAGAAGATTTGCGTCCGCGTCGTTGCCATGGTTACTAATAGGTACAGACAACTCGAAAGCCGCATAATCCGGTAAAGGCGAGAAGCATCCATCAGATTTAGTATTGATCAAGTAAAAGCTAGTGAGCGAGAAAACTGTCGGTGCATAAACCCGCCCTAAGGGCGGGTTTATGCAAACGACTCGCCTTTGCATTCTCGCAGCTAGAATTTAATCGCGATGACAAAGGCCTCGTTGCCATAGTAACAAATCTACCTGGATTAGCTGAATCCGATTTCGTTGGAGTGAATGCTTGTAGTCTTAAAATCCGTGACAATAAGATAAAGAATTCCTCCTGACGAAACAAATGCCAGACGCTACTGAACTCATATTATTGACTGTTTTCGTTGTGAGCTGACAGAGCTAAAGCCACCGCCATGTTGAAATTTCAGATGCTTTCTAGCTTCAAGCTGCGAGAATGCAAAGGCGAGTCGTTTCGTAATAATAATTAAAAATTACAATCTTAACTACTCAGTTGTGCATTTATCAAAGTACGTTTAGACGTGTCTGTTGACCCGGAATGTCAAACACAAAATCGCAACGAAATATACCGGAAGACATTTGTTACTATCCAACGAGAGATCGGCAGCAAATAACTTTTTTTTACGGCACCGTTCAGACCCGTGGCGTCTTTCGTATCTCAGGCGTCATTCGGATCTCAGGCGTCATTCGGATCACGATTTTGGACGGCCAGGTTTCGGTTGCTCGGACAAGTTTTTTCGTCCGGGTTTCTGATGTTATTTAATTAGCAGCAGCGAGCACGACAGCGCGAGCGAGACACGTAATTTGAAAAAATACGAAAAATTAAAAATCATCATTTTCTTGGGATCAGGTTGGTCCGTGTAAAAAAAATTATATGCGCCCAGGCCATGTAATGGAGCTTTTGCCAAGATCCTCCTGTCCTATAATTAATATCTCAATTGTCGTTTTCAAGTTAAAAAAAGCAGGCTTCTCGTCCAGAATGAAAAACAGAATGAAAAATCTTTTTGGCAGCAAAGGCGAACAAAACGTAAAAAAAAAAAATTAAAAACATATAATTAAATTTCAGAAAATCATTTCTGCCACGGATCTCAATCGTTCTTTTTGCGTTAAAAGCGTAAAACATGGCCAAAAATTAAAAGGCAAGGAAACTTGCCTAACAAATTGGTCTTTAATTATTTTAGGCAATTGTATGGAATCCAAACGCTGAAGGGGTAAAAAGCGTTTACAATTTATCCATGAACTGAAAGTAATGACTTCGTTGACTTTTGGAAGTGCTTCTTCTTCTTTCACTCGTCTAAAAAGAAGTAAGTGGCCGATAATTTCCAAACTAACTCTGTTTAATGAGAAGTGATTAGGAATAGTGAGTACAGAGGCAGCACCCCCGCAACCCCCGCACGTGCGGGGTTTTCTTTAGGCTGAGGAGCACGAAGCGCGACGAGGCCTTTATAGTGGACTACGATATTGAGTTTTATTTAGAAACTAGAGATTATTCCAGAGAGTTACGTAACGTAAAAAGGTGATAAAGGTTTCAAATGAAAGATCATGCCTTCCGAATCATGTAAAAAAAAATCGTAAAATTCCAAGCAAAGAAAAATTTAAAGTTCAGAAGTTGATGAAAAACGTGGTTAAAATTGAAAGCTGCCATGAAAGCGACAGCATGGTTATTTGTTACGCCGGGAAGAAGATTTATTTTATTGGAAAACGAAATAAAAATAGCATTTTTTGAGAATAAAGCTTACAGTTTGTAATGAGTTAATCATATATGTTTATAACATCAACACAATTTTACGCCAGACATAAAATTGGCTAATTTAGCTAAAAAGTTTGCTTTAGGAGGCCTTTTGAAATACGGAAACGATAATCAAGAAAAAAAAGAGCCGATTGTTAAAAATTGTGATTACTGCATAAAAACGACTTATTTGGTAATTTGCTTTAGCCCAGGTATGGTTAAATTACGCACGACGAAAGAAAATAAAATTCACTGGAGAATAGGATTTTTTGGGTTTTTTTTTTTGGGGGGGGGGGGGGGCGGAATTAATTTGAATTCTGGTGCGGGGGGTATAAAAAAAATTCCTGTCTACGGCCCTGAGTGAGTGCCTATTTTTACGTGGTCAATCTAGCTCCAGCCCCAGGCCAGGACAACGAGAATCTTTAAGTCCTCAAATTCAGTGTTACATGTTAATGAAAGATTTATTCTAACCTAACAATCTATACCCTCTGAGCACGTGTGATATTAGCCTGCAAAATCATTACATAGGAAAAGGATTACGTGAATGCGTTCTTACAGCAACATCAAATAATAAATTAAATAAAAAATTCAAATTGAATTCACATTCGCAAATTCAAATGCGCAAAGAAAATGAAATAAAACTTATATTAACCCCCTTCGCTACTGGTGTCCTCGAACAACGGTATAAAGCATTCGGGTCAAAAACTACGTCCCCACGCGCGCCACAAGCTTTGTGATGGGGCCCCGGGTACCCGAAGCCAAGCGAGCTGCAACAGCCCAGTGGTTACCGTCCAGGTCTCCAAACCAAGAGAATGCCAGTTCGAATCCCACGACTGACCCGACTTTAAAAAAAAAATGCCGGGCGAAATAATTCCGAAGTGAAAAGGTTAAAAATAAACGCATATACGTATATTTGCTTGATAATATTTTGAGCTCTGACGTGCGAAGTAAAGGTATAACATTTTTATTGTAAGCTTCTGAAATCCAAAACATCTTGGAAAACTGAAAAATTTAGTAGAAAATTCTGCCAAAACCTAGACGAACACCCATGGAACAAGCAAAGCGCCATCATTGTGCACAAGCGTCGATTGTGGCAACATCAAAAGCGAACCTGGTAAGTTACGGCATCCACAAATATAATGTGGTTCGTTAGCCAATGTAAAAGCGGATACATACAGCGTGGCTGAGTTGTGAGAGAGCTCACCCTGGTTGCTGGAGGTTTGCGGATCTGGTCGAACCCCTGGAAAGGGGATCTCGGCAAAGTCCCTGCCAGGACTGCCGGCCAGGGTAGTGAGAGGCTACCATGCTCCTTCAGAAGCTATGGGAACTATTCTGGCCAATTCTGAACAATCGTTCGGCCCATACGATTATCGGAGGTTTCCCGGATCGAATCTCCGGGTTGGCACCTCCCTTTACCAGACATTTCTTCTTCTCTAAACGTCTGGTAATGTTCAAATTGAGCCGGTTCAGCCATACAAGCATTAATGCTTCGGCCGACTTAAGGCTCAAAGAAATTAATTTTAAAATAAAAAAAAATAAAAAATAGGCTACTGTAAGCATTCTTATTTAAGATAGGCATTAATAATTTATAGGAGCAAAACAAGGCCGGAGGCAGAGCGGAGATCCCTTTACGAGTCCACTCGAATTCAAGCTTTCGCATCACGAAATAACCACTGCATCAATTGACAACAGATTTTGTACATTCATAGCGTTACATCCAGAACTTTAAGAAACAAAATTTAAAATCGGACATGTTGCTGAGGAATAATCAAGGTGACAAAATGCACAGGTGATGGGAGCTGCTCACCTGTTTGCTCACCAGTAGTCAAAAACCGCAGTCAACGCCATCCAGGGACATGATACGAAAACAAATGAACAAGAAACAATATGCGATGACGCCACCGAAAAGATGAGCCACAATGCTGTCTTGAATGCAACACTGGTTGTTGCAATCACTTCGCTCTATTTTTTGTAACTGATAACACCCTAGTTTAGCAAAGTCCAAGATACCGTAACACACATTTGGGGATAAAATAATCAACTTTGACTGTTTTATTGCTCTCTATACAATAATAATAACAATAATAATAATAATAACTGTTATTATTATAAGTTGATTCCTTTCAAAGTAAAAGATGTGACCAGGACAACGGATTGTAGTTCATCGAACTAACAACAAACATGTGACCCGTACACCTGATGGTGCAGTATGCTGGCGCGTTTGCTTGTTCGATTGGCGTGTTTCTAGGGTTCGGCATGTTTCTCTACTAACTAGTGTACGAACGATGCTGTTTTTGGTTGTGAAAACGTACAGTAATAATTTTTGAATTCAAAACCCTACGAAACAATTGTAACATTTTATCTTTTTCTTTTTTTTTTGTTTAACTAACTACATGCTACTCTCAATTGTTCGGTATATTAATGTGTGGACGACAATTTGGCTATGTTTCGTTTTCATTTTTTTCCAGAATTTCGCATAGTTAGTATCAAGCTAATACAAGTCTAGGCATAGCATGCAATATACTCACCTACTCGCCTTGTGTTTCAGGAGCTACTGAGACGGCGGGTCGCCAAAATACGTGTATTTGTACGGGTTGCAACTTCCGGCGATGATAACAGAGGCAAAATGAAATAATAGAAGCGTTTATTTCAACATTTTTTCAGTAATTGGAAAAGGGTTAAAAAAATATTATTTCAGATGAATTCCATGCAGACTTATCTAACACCTTTTGTAATTGGGGAACATTGGAATTCCCTTAATGGATAGGTTAGAATCGTATTTAATAACAGGAACTGTTTTGTTGAAAAGTATAAAGCCTTTGGAAGAACAGCTACCTAGCGGAAATTCAGCTTCCTGCCTACGACAAAACTATTCATTACAGATTAAAATGATGACGCTTAACAGTTTGATTGTCTGCCTGACAAATAATTGCTGAAATTAAGTTGACGGATATCGATTTGACGTTAACTCACTAACGATTGACTGGTACACTGCCTACTCTATACTCAACAAAGCCTACGTATAATGAAGTACAGAGAGCCAAAACGTGAGACACGAGTAGTTAAAGAGGCACTATCACCGATACTAAAGCGAACGAAAATACCGTGACGCCATCTAGCGGTAGTGATATCGTTAGCCTTAACAGCTTGTTACGGAGTTGCACGACGACGTACCAAATTTTCACACGATAATTAAAAAGGTCGTGGCTTGTCTATTTCGTTCAAAGAAAGGCCATTGTGCAGTCCTACGCTTGATGCAAGAAGTGCTATATACTACTATAGTGTCCGCGGCCTATCTTGAGTTCGCCCCAAAACAACACAGATAATCAATTGTATGGTTTTGGTAGTAGAGTGCCTTGTTGATATCCAAGATGGTTACAAAAACAATGGCGGCCATCGATTAAAGCCGCCCCTTCCAGGAAGACGTAGCCGCTCATAAAATATCTGCAGGACTCAAGATAGGCCGCGGACACAATAGAGAGTGCTAGATGTTGCCCGATTCTGCAAACTTTCAATCGGTGATAATGCCGCTTTAAAGGAAAGGACTTAATTCAGACAGCGCTGTCCTGCAATACCCTGGAATAGAAATTACCCAAGGATAAAACTGTCCTTCATACGTAATGCCCTGGTATGCAGGGCCGTGCCGTACGGGGGGGGGCTGCCCCAAAAAAAATTACTAACAAGGGCGCCAAATTCGGGTGTTCAAATTTAGAAAGAAAATTCTGTTTTTGAAATTCATTTTCACTGATTAGCGATTATAATTAATGAACAAAACGTCACCAGAATTCATCAACTCGTAGTAACGGTTGTCAAGGTGAGGAATTTTCTTCCCATGGCCTTAAATCCCCATCCCAATTCCGTAGCAAGCCAATCCATGCCTGCCACGTGACTAATAACCCTATGTAAGGAGGAAGCGATTAGTGAAAACTTGATCATGTTGGGTTGGGCAGTATTTGGCAAGGACAAGCAAAAGGACTCGAGGGCGCAGGGCCACACCAAGAAAAAACTACGTGCAGAAGAAAACAAAAGGATGTAAGAATATCATAGGAAAAACGCACAAAAAACAAAGACGGTACTTTGTATATAATAGTTTATGAATTTTCCCTGGACTGTTATGTATCGCCCTAGGATTGAACACGTAATTTTCCTCAGGGCTTTTAGTCATCTGTACAGCCGTACCGTCTGAGAAGACTATTGCAACGACTTTGTCCGTCCGTCCGTCCGTCGCTTTTTTCAACTTCGCAACGGTACCAGAAATTGACGACCACTGTTTACAACGTTCGATTCAGTGTCAAAAGTTAGTTAAGTAACACGGCAAATTAAAACATCGTTTCCTTCTAATAATAGACTTCTTCGACGCAACTAAATTAAATAATAACATTTCATCGTCGAATTGTAATCCTAAAGATTTGTGTTAACGCAGCCGTAAAAACAAAAACATTTTAGCTTCGTTTAAAAGAGTCTTGTCGCATTGTTGCATGAATGAATAGGCGTACGATCGAACCAAATTCTCCATTAGGCCCATCTGCAACTAAAACTGCCGTTAAAAAAATTAGGCCTTAAAAAAGAAAATTAGATCTAAAATCACGTTACCATGGCAACGTCAATAGTTGCTACGAGTCGCTGCTGCAGCGTTTCTCCTGCCCCTTCCCTACTACCACTGATCTATATTAGGCGGCTACGTTGCGCATTACGTTGTAACACTGTAATTGTGTGCGCGGAGGCATAACGTGTTACAAAAATGAATAGGCTTACTGTATACAATCCAAATCTCCGTTAGTTGCTACTTACGAAATTAATGTTGTAAATTAAGCCTAAACGCTGACAATTATGCCTAAAACGTAAAATTAGCTTAAAAGCTAACACATTTGTAACGGGCAATTCTGATGGTTACTGTTTTTAGATTATATAATAGAAATAGCTGTTATAGTGCATGATAGAGGTGTGCGCCTCAACATTGGAAGTGGAGGAAGCTGAACAAAAGACCAATGCGACTAGATAGTCGCTGTAGCCCCTTGTTTTAACTTGCAATGACAAATGGTTTCTGGCAGAGCTTACAAGGCGTCTTTCACCAGTACAACAATTAGTTTAAATCAAATTGGGACAACATATTCTTTTTTTCGGGTGTGACTGTTTTGGCAAAATAATACCATCGGTACAAATAGCGAAGATAGCTAGCTCTTCATTCATTACTAGACCAAACTAAAAAGGCTTTATCTCCGCAATTGCAAGTAACTGACAAAAAAAAACCTATAGTTCGTTAGAATACAAATTTGGTTATATATTTATGTTCATGAGACGTATGTACAATGCGGTTCGCATTGGTCTGCGTCTTCTGGATAGGGTAGGATTGGAGGAGGGGAGGGGGAGGGGGTACAGTCAGCCGAAAACGCGACGCTTTCTTAGTCCGTGCTGTGAAGCCATCCAAATAGACTCCTGACAATTCGATTACGTATGAAAAATAAACCGTACGAAAATTCGGTCTCACAAGAATGAATAAATACAAAAAAAAATGAGCTCAGTGAAGTACTATACAATCTATTTTCATTTTGTTATCACTTGCACAACTGCCACAGAACGGGTGGGGAGGGGGGGGGGGGGGGAAGAACTACACTTCGCATGGGAACGATAAACATCATAAAGTCACCCCAGTCAAAACTGTCGGAAACTCCCTGCCGGAAAATATGAAGAGTGGAACTCTGGGTACTCTTAATCTATAAGCTAAATGACCTAGCTGTCGACGCGCCATTACGCTTCTTAATCTATACTGCACCAAAATATCATCAACATTTCTAAGATTAAGATAACATAACTCAGGACCGTAATGTCATACGTGGTCATCAATTTTTGACTGGAATTATTTTTTTACTTGGGACCAAATTGTCGCAGTTTTTTTTTTCTACTCTAGGGACCAATTTTTTTGCTGAATCCGAATTGTCAGAGACCGTCTTTAGTTTCGAATTGTCTGCCACCCAACCAAATAACTCATCATTTTTTTAAGAATGTCAGTAATTGGGGTTTTTTTTGGGTGGGGAGGCGCAAATCTGAAAGGGGGCATCAAAATAAGCCCCCCCCCCGGTTCGCTGACCCTGGCCCGGCCCTGCTGGTATGGAGAATTTCGCGTGAACCAGCTAGACCGTGTGACGTACTCGGGGAGCAGACGATTGAAGTCAAGAATAATCTCAAAGCCAATATACTCCTTACTGCATATCTAGGGGACTATGCACTGAGAACACATTTAACACAAGTTTAGAATCCTGGTCTTATCCTTAGCAGAGTCCAGGGAGACAACCTTTCGAGTTGCCTGCCACACACCAAGTGGCGTTCTGCTGTCCGGACCCTCGTATTTATAGGGGGAGGGGGGGGGGGGAAACAATAGAAGTAGCCTGAGGCATTACGTTGCGCAACCGCTAACAGACACGAGCCGGTCCTAACTGGTTGAACGGAAGTTGACTGGACGCCAAGCAGCTTATGTAACTGCATGGTGCACCATGTGCGTTTACTCATGTTGCACCCAGCTATGCGTAAATAGCGTGTTACATCCCCCCCCCCCAAGTTTTTGCTTAGGCAAAGGGTGACCTACCTTATGTATTACTCAGTATCTTCTAAGCCTGCAATAAGGTTTATAAAGTTAGTTCAAGTCATATATTTTTTAACAAAATAAAAAAAAAAAACACTTTTACAAAAAGTCCTTCACCTTAAATTCCCTACTTGGAACTTAAAGCCAAGTCTCATAAAGCTACAGTCATGGCCAAATTATTATGATTCGCCAAAAAAATTTCAATTAGAAGCATACATTTACTATTTAGGGCACTTAACTGATCTTAAAACTTCATTTTAGCGTTAGTTACGTGTTTAACTCCATTTTACAACACTGAATGGCACTATGTGATGCTGTTTGACATATTTCCTAAGTTTCCTAGAGATCGCAAGAATCATTGCAAATGGCGGACTGCTGGTAGGAAGGCTCTCACCAATACCGGTAAGAATTTTAAGTTGCTTCCCTAATTACGATGTTGTATAAAGATGTACATTAGTAGTTTTAACAGTTTTAGGCTTCTAGAAATGTAATTGAACTTACTGATGGATGTTTTTGTCCTGTTCAGGTTCAATTCGACCAAATTCGTCCAAATTCATAGAAATGGGAAAAAGGCAAGCTCTTAAGTCAACGTAAACATGGTGAAATTAAGTGTTATTGAAAAATACAAGCTTGACACAGAAGGGGATTGCAAAACAATTGCAAATTCACCTCTGGTGGTTAATTTGATAAAGAAAAAGGATGGACTTGCATCACCCAAGCAAAAGAGAAGATGTGGGAAAGCACCCCTATCATCCCCCCGTGATGATCGTAAACTGCTGTATCTTTGTCAAAACAATCACAAACCGTCCTAAAAAGATTAAAACAACTTTGGGAGGAATCAGGGGTTATCGTAAGCCCAGGAACCGTCAGGAGGCGTCTGTGTGCAGCTGATAAGAAAGCTCGACGACCTCGAAAGAAGCCTAAAATCATACCATGGATGTTGAAACAAAGACTGGACTGGGCAAAATGGTACAATGTTTGGTCTTCTCAACAGTGTATGGGCGCCTATGGTAACAATGCAAAAATACGTCGCCAGCAATGAATCAACAAGGACCGCATACAGAAGATAGATCCAGAAGTAAATGTTTTGCTGATCCAGGTCGCAAGTGACAAGAAATGGGCACATTGGACACATTGGGGCAAGTTGGTCACTGACGGCCCCCCCCCCGCCCCGGCGCCCTACTTTTAAACGCCCGTTTGGTAAATAAAGACAAGTCTTTACAAAGGCTATTCAAGGATTAAAATACAGATTCCAGGGTCCCAAGTTCGTTCAATATGGCCCGGCCCCATTGCTAGTATATTTTTTTTTATTTGGGTTAGCTTTTCTTTTTTAGCCCTCTTTTTTTAGAGTACATGGGGCGAGGGAAACGGTGCTTGAACCGTATTGAAAATGTTGCTCTTTGTGTATTTTTAATGAGCTTTGCCCTTTTTTTCGACGGATTCTTCCCTCCCACGTTTGAAAGTCTGTGGGAGCCTACAGTGACACAGTGAACAAATACGTCGTCAGCTGAATTCCTGTAAACCACCATACCACATTGCCATGCCTGCAATGACCTGAGCCACAAGATAGGCGGGAAAAAAATGCTGCGAAGCACGCGAGCTGTTAATAGTCAACATTTCCTCAGCGAGCTGTATCTCTGGTCCGCCTCCCCCCCCCCCCCCACGTTTATTTTGGATTTTTTGAGCTCATTTTTGCGTTTGCTCCCCCCTTCCTCCCCTCCCGCATATTACTGCTGTCATACACGTGATTATTACTTTAAATTTTTCACACGGTGGTTATACAAATACGTGTACTTTTTAATTTCAATTTCTGTACAATATTTGAGTTCATTTGTCTCACAGACAGACGAATAAAAATTTGAGGTAATAAAATTAGTCTGTTTGATGATCCGGCTGACTATTATAACTGATATTGTCTGACAAAAACTACTATTCATGAATAAAAAACAAAAATTGATTTCATTTGCCCCCACCCCGTCCAATCTCTCCACGGGCCTGGATCAAATGGGCCTTAAGCGGCCCCTAACAGGGCGAAGGGTAAATCTGGAAAATCTTATAATTGAAAGAACGTATACAGTATAACAGTACTACGTAAAACCGTTGAATACGAAATTCGTATAATGGAAAATCGTCTAACAGGATATTCGTATAATGGAAAATCGCCTAACACGAAATTCGTATAATGGAAAATCGTCTAACAGGATATTCGTATAATGGAAAATCGTCTAACACGAAATTCGTATAATGGAAAATCGTCTAACACGAAATTCGTATAATGGAAAATCGTCTAACAGGATATTCGTATAATGGAAAATCGTCTAACACGAAATTCGTATAATGGAAAATCCTCTAACTCGAAATTCGTATAATGGAAAATCGTCTAACTCGAAATTCGTATAATGGAAAATCGTCTAACTCGAAATTCGTATAATGGAAAATCGTCTAACTCGAAATTCGTATAATGGAAAATTGTCTAACTCGAAATTCGTATAATGGAAAATCGTCTAAATGTCCCTGCCTCGTGTGGCTATACATATAACATCAGAAACCGCATGTAAATTATTGCCCATTTACGTTTATCCATTATACGATATTCCGTTTAGATGATTTTCCATTATATGATATTCCATTTAGAGGATTTTTCAGATTTTTTTATTTATGCAAATATTAGGCCTTTGACGATTTTCCAGTTAGACTTTCGTCCGACGCCCCACCCCTAACCAGGGAAATCCCTAAACGAATCGATTTCGGAACTGTAAATAAAAAACGCAACGCGTCTAATGCTTTAGGCCGTGTAGCCAAATGGATGCTATGCAGAGTAGCTGACTCCCAAAGCAAGACCAAAGTCCAGTCACGACCAGGCTTAGGATTTCTTGAGTCGACTCACGTTTTGAGCATGAGCCGAGACTTGGCTTTGCCATTATGTATACGAAGTTAGTCAGGCTCCAACTTTGCAAAGTTGTTCTCACAGTGAAGTCTGAGTCCGTGCTCAGCTCATGCTTTGGCGTCATTGTGAATACCAAATAGCTAAGCTGAGCTCGAGCTCATACTTAGCTCACGCTGAGCCGTCATTACAAATTTGGCCCTTAAAAGACTTCTTTCCATTCTCCAGGTAAGTACCTTTTTTTTTCAGGTTCACCTCACCACACATATCACTGCACTTGATGGGCTTTTCACCGGAATGAACACCTTAATTGTCCTTTTTGCACGGATCCACCACCACTGACTCCTTCGACTCCATCAAATCTTCTGCACATAACAGAAATTGTTCATCCTCCTATCGCTCACTTGCAGCCGCCAACTCCAAAATTCGGTCCTCCAACATCTGCGACGCTGCACTGGTACAAGGTAAGTCCTCTGGAGGTACCGATGGTTGTCCCTGTTGTTCGAAGGCTGCGGCATCGGTGGTGCCCCCTCTGTGGATGCCGCTGTATCCACCCTTTTGAAAGGGATTCCCCATGGTTCCTCCATTGGCCCTGGAAGGTCGTTAGAAAACTGGTGTTTTACCACCATAGCTGTTGGATGGTTCTTCTTCCCCATTTGAAGTTCGTAAGCTTTCAACTCTCTTCTCCAATGTTCTGCTGACTTGGTTACCATGGCCCTTGAATAGAAGCATTTTCTCCATTGGGGCCCTGTCCAAACTTGGGCCCCAACGTGCTGCGTCCTCACCACAGTTGTCTGGGTGGTCTTCTCTGCAGTCTTGCATCTTTTGGTTTGATTTCACCTATCTCCAATGAAGTCTGGCGTCGCTTGACTTACCTCCCTCCAGATCTGGACCGGTGGGCATTGGAAGTAGCTGCTGGAGCCTTTGCAGAGTCTTTCCCAGGTTTTCCTGTCTTCTTCTTCTGTTTGGCCTCGGTTTTTTTGCTCGCCACCTTGCGTACTGCCTTCAGGTGCTGGCTTGGTCGACGATCTTCGCCATCCTTCTTTTCGTCATCTCCATTCTTCGTTGGTGGTGAACCCTTAAATGATCCATAGCCTGGATTGTCACCTTTTGAAGCCATTTCGTTTTTTCTCTTCTAGATTTTGGAATCTGAAAAAACGTTCTTCTTTTTTTTTTTTCCGCCGTCAAGATTGTTTGTTGAAACGTGGGCTCACACCCCTTGTCTCCAACCAGATCTACCTGCTGATCTGCCACTGCAGCTTGTGACCTGGACTTGGTTTGACTTGGTATTTAAGCCAGGTCGGAGTGCCATCCTCCCACAGGTCCACGATTACGTCATATCCATGTTGCATTTCTGTGTATCTGACCCACAGATCCGTTTTTAATGCAGCTGGCAGTTACGTACGCATCGATCATCTCCAATTTCCGAATAGCACCAACACTTTTATTTCGACTTCCGATTTGCCCCGGGCCAGATTGCAGTAGACTTCACAAGTCAGGTAAAACAAATTTTTGTTGTTAACTATGCGTTTATTGCAATTAAATTGTAGCGAATGTGTTTAGGAGTAAAAAAATAGGTTGTAGAGTTAATTAAACTGTGGAAATTTGACCTACGTCCAATTTCCCCCTACGCCGTTTATTTTTCTTAACACCCGGTGAAATTGGCCATCACCCTTTTCTCTCGTTCTATATCCTAAAATCGCTTTGGATTAAAGGAGGAGAGGAACCTCCCGTGCCCCCCCCCCCCAATTTGTTTCACAAAGGAGGATTTTGATGAAAATACATTTTATTCTGTATTTGTTCATGAATACTGTGTTTGACCCCCATGCCGTGATATAGACTGTTCTATACCATATTTTAGCATGTTAAGTCCGCAATAATAATTCCCTGGCCTCTGGTAACATACCATTACATGGTAATCCGTATCCATCCAGCATTATCATGTCAAAATCTTGCAATTTCTTCGTCTTTTAGGCGTGAGACCTACCTAGATGCGTTGACACGGGGAAAAAAACGGTAAATCAGTACTTGTTCGCTACCCCCCCCCCCCCCCCCCATTCGTTTTCTACCTTTTTCTCAGGTTGACGAGTGAGCGGTTTGTAGCGGTTTACTGAATCCATTTCTCGTGTCCTAGGAATAGGCTTAAGCTGTGAAATGTTGAGTGGGCCAATTTCTTTCCCATCTCGAACGTCACGTAGCATGAACGTTTTTACGGTTTTTTGTGCCGAACGGCCCAGTCCATTTTGGAGTGAGAGTGGAAGTTCCCCCTCGTGCTGCATTACTGAGTGTGTGTGTGCGGCGAACGACAAATTGTCCTACCTTTAATGTAAGAGACCTACACCGTTTGAAAAAGTAGACTTTTTTCTGTGCCCTATATGCTTTCATAGACTTTCGCCAGTTTATTCATCTCAGAAAACACTGAACGATTTGCATTTGAACCTCGTTCAAGTCGCGTGTTTTTTGCGGGGAGCTGTTTCGTCGTTAGTTCAGACAACTCTAGACCCCACAGACCAGTGGGGTTTCGTCTGCTGTTCAATTCACTGGGTGTAAATTTACTTGATTCGGACACAGAACTCCTCATTGCAAAAGCGAATTCCTGCAAATGCAAATCCCATTCCTGGTGGGTAGATGTAAAACAACGTAACATGTGCTTTATTATTTTGTTATGTCTCTCCACCAGGTTGGCCTTTGGATTGAAAGCCGAAAAATACTGAGTTTTGATTCCCCAGTCTCTCCATAAGCATTTCCATATTTGAACTATGATGGCAGGAACGTCGTCTGACAGGATATGATAAAAAAAAAAATCCCCATTTTAAGACCACATCTTTGACGCATTCGGCAACCTGCTTCGCTTTAGCCGTCGAGAGTGCATACAGTTCTGGCCAAGAACTGAATTCGTCAAGGACTACGAGTATCCAGTGTCTGCCTCTAGGGGTTACCGGTAGCGGTCCCAAAACACCCCATCCTACGCCCATGAAAAGGTGTTGTCATGCTTAGCGGTGAAAGAGTATGGTGATTTTCGATTATGAAGACCTCCTGTGAGCTCTGTTATTACCCTAGATGGACATACTTAGGCTCTTTTAATAGGTGGTGGTGTATTCATTCTAGCAATGCTTATCACATTCGTGTATATTAAATAGGGACCGTCCTACGCTCATTGAAAGGTATTGGAGCACTCTGAAATCGAAAACTTGTTTCTCGGCTAAGAAGTTAAAGCCAAAAAATTGTGTTTTGACCTTTGACCTGCAATAAAAAAAATTCCCCAAAGATGCCAGGGTGGCATCATCCACATTCTTACTAGGGGATGTAGAAGGCCAACTTCCAGCAAAAAGCCTTTTGTTATACCTCAGTGCAAGGTTTGGCCAATCTTCTACCCAACCACTACTTAAGGTGGCCATTTTGGCCGCCATTTTGGGCGGTCTAACAATATCTTCTTCCTGGGCGGTCTAACAATATCTCTGAACATATTTTTGAACTTCGCATCCAAACAAACGTATAATTTGATACCAAACTTGTAATGGGAAAGATAATTTAAAATACCTAAAATTTTAGGCAGCTATCTTGATGACCATATTGAATATCCCGAGAAACCCAAGTGTGACAGAATGTCATCAACTGGTTACTTGAAGCTGAACATGTCCATGAACAAATTCAGCAGTAAAAAAACTTAAGAGAAAATTTCTGGGTTGACGTGAAATATGGTCCGGAAATTGAAGGCAAATACAACTGTAAGGTCCCCTAAATCAAGAGAGAAAAAATGAAAATGGTGTATGCCGATTTCGAATGTGGAAGCCTTTCTCCTCTAATACCTCAAATTGTTTTGACAAAACTGAGTAAAAGGTTTCACCTTTCGATATTCCATTTTTTATAAGCATGTTGCTGTTGCTTTAAACTGTGGACATTTTTTGCAATAATACCTCACAGTCTAGTTGTCTGTGATAAAACTGAGAAAACGATTTCACTATTTTTCACCTTTCGATAGTCCCTTCAAAAAAAATGTTCTGTTTCCAGCAGGGGGGCACAGCATTTCATCGTCATTCATTATAGACTAAAAGTCTAAATTGAACTCGATTATTTAATTCATAAAGAAAGAAAATGGCTAAAAAAACATGATTTAGTCACAATTAAGTTTTTCCGAAACGTGCCATCCTGAAAAACGAATAAGAAAATTCACCAAAATTTGCTTGATATAGTTTGTTGCAAATGTGCTCCGGAAATGTGCTTCAGCAAATGAGAGAAACATGCACTAAAATAATTGAGTTTTCTGGACCCTTTCAATGGTCCTTTTCAAAGGCAACACCGTATGACGAGTTGGCAAAATGGGGGGGGGGGGGCTGAATATATTCCCCCCCCCCGCCCCCGGGCGCTGTCAGGATCCGTGCCGAGGCCTATCAAGGAGGCCAGTTCGACACTGAAGGGGGCAGGGTAGGAAAGGAGAGGAAGAAAAGTTACTTAGCGCAGTGAACGTTCAGGTAACACTGAGCGAAACCTGGGAAACAACCATGGGAGAAATAAAAAACCCCGGGCGAAGCTGAGTACGAATAGTCTAACATAAATATCGGAAACAGGGTTAAAATTATGTTAAATCGGTTTACACTCACCATACCAACAACAAACAGTATAGTGTTGTGTAGTGTTTACCTTTGTGTAGTGTTAACCTTTGTGTAGTGTTAACCCTTGTGTAGTGTTAACCTTTGTGTTGTGTTAACCTTTGTATAGTGTTAACCCTTGTGTAGTGTTAACCTTTGTGTTGTGTTAACCTTTGTATAGTGTTAACCTTTGTGTAGTGTTAACCCTTGTGTTTTATCCGTTTTATTGTTTTACATTGTTTTAAACATTGTTTTTTTGCAACAATGCCCATCAGCAAACGCCAGACGCAAGGCGTAGAACAAAGATTAAACAAATGCTAACAATGCTGGTGATCCAACAATTCACTCGCATTTTCAGGAAACTTGGAGAAGAAACATTGTCCTTATTACGATTGATTTATATGTATAATGGTTTCATATTACAAATAACGGCTAAAGCCGCTGATAGAGAGCTGCAGACAAACCAACTTCCAAAAGAAAGACTTGCGCTAAATGAGAGAGCGAAGCGAGCGAAATTCAGTGTACTTGCAACGACTACATAAAACCAACTTGGTTTGTCAAAGTATCACAAATTAGACAACAAAAACGAATTCGTTTGATGTTTAAGGTAAAGTTTAACTGATCTGAAGTCAAAATAGCAAAGGAACACAGATAAACTTTCCTGTAAGGTTTCACATACCAGTGTTCCTGTACTATTTAGCCCACGCTGAACGATTCAAGGAGTCTTACGCACCCTGAATTATTAATCTGTAGATCTGTACTGAGCACACCAAGACGATGGTTTTTACAATTTTTCAGCGATGTCGTTTAGCCAAGTAGAATGAACCAATCTGACCTATCGTGTTCTAAATAAAAACATGCGAATACAGCAGTAAGGTTTCCTGTAGACTGAACAGTACAGGAACACTGCGGTATATGTGAAACCTTACAGGAAAGTTTATTTGTGTTCCTTTGACGTTTTAAATTCGGATCAGTTAAACCTTACCTTAAACATCAAACGAGTTCGTTTTTGTTTTCTATGTAGTCAGACATGCAGAATTTCAAATCAAAAACTGCGCTAGTGTCCCGTCTGCAAAGTTCACGTTTTGTCAGACGTCATTTCAATCCGTAATTGTTACATTGTCGGCCTCTTATCTGAAAGCTAAAGATTCACAATTTTTTCGAATTAGACGATGGTGAGGGTAAATAAATATGCGGTCAATAGTCAAGTTTTTATTTAACCTTTGATCTAATAGTCGGTAGCATTAACTTGCCGGTCCTTCGAGGGGGGGGGGGGGGCAATATCAATACTTTCTTAGGGGAACATTTGTGAGTCAGTACATGGATTAGGCTTGATACAACCATGTAGAAAACTTGGTGGCAGCCACTTTTGTTCTGATATCACTACTTGTATTAGGTGAAAGTTAGCGGATTCTTTCAGCATTGTGAATGTTGGCTTGTTTAAAGTTTACCCAAAAACTAGTCTGCTGATTCGTCAGAATCAAAACCGTTGCTGGTCAAGGTCAATTCAGGTCGCCTGATCGTTGCACCTGCACGTCCACATGACAAGTGACAAACCACCAACCAAACACCCTCCCCTAGTAGTTGAAGTTATACCCGTCAGTGACGCTGTTGCTGGCGCCATCCTGCTGGTGACGTCATGAAAGAATTCCTTACCATAGAGTAATGACTAATGAATGATAACTGGGTAGCACGGAAGTAAAACCAATAAATTTCTCCACCGTAGAATCCTGGATGAATAACTAATACTTCGTTAGAAGTATCCCCGAAGTTTCCCCTTCCCCCCTGCCATTATTTCTCCCAAATATTTTCCTCCCCCTTTTTCACCCCAAACGGCAGTTAGTACCTCTAGATTTGTGTACGGCAGTACTGTTAGGGGCCGTACACAAATGACACCATGCAAGAAGATGGAGGGGGGATATGCGAAACATGACAATTTCGGATAAGGCGATGGGAGGCTGACCATTTGTGAAGTCACATAATTGTTTTTTTAACCTTCGAACTATTACTCGGTGGGATAAGCTTGGCGAAAGAGCTTGGCCTTTGATATCACGACTTCACATGGCCGAAAACCTTGGCGGGAATCCTTAACAAGTTTTGTTTTGGGGTATTGTTTTATACCGAACAACCTTTTTGTGATACATTTATTTTAAGTTTTAGCAGTATAAAACATTTTGCGTACACTTTTTCAATCTTTACAACCAGCCTAGAAAAATGGTCTAAAAAATCGACAAAACTAAAACGTTTTCTCGAATTAGTTTCCTCGTCATTGGTTATTGGCGGAGCGAAGCGAGCGAAGCGTAGCCTATAACGGACACCAAAATTGCAAAATGTTGGTTGGTCCGTTGGTCTGTTGGTCTGTTGGTACATTGGTCCGTTGGTCCGTTGGGTGGAGCCCAAACTAAAGGTCGGATTGAAATGAAATTTTGCACAACGCTTTGTACCTCCAAAAGTAATGCTGAGCCAAAATTTGACGTAAATCGAACAATTATTACTGAAGAAATTTTGAAATTTTCGAATTACAGGTTTTGGACTTTGGTTTAACGCTTTTACACTTTGCTTTAACACGTTTGTACTTTGCTTTAACACTTTTGCATTTGGATTTAACACTTCAGTACTTTGCTTTAACACTTTTGCATTTGGATTTAACACTTATGTACTTTGCTTTAACACTTAGAAATAAACTGAATTTAGCATTTGAACACTATAACTACTTTTTGCTGTAACAAATTAGCTTGACTAGATAATAAGAAATCAAAGATAATAAAAATGGGTTAATGGTTCATAAATACAAAGATATTACTTAACAGTAAGTTGGACAGATGAAGAAACTTCAGTTGCAGCATTCGTTAAAGCGTTACTCAGCATATTCTTCTATTCAATTATCATAATTTACAGTTGAGGCAACGATTAGGAAAATTACAGATTTTGAACTTAGAAAAAGTGACTACTAATTACTGAACTTTGAGAAAAATTCATAAAGCATTTAAAGTTCAGTGTAATTCATTTCATTGAAACTTTTACGGTGAAATTATTTTTATTGCGTTAAGCCTTCCAAACGTAACTTTTAAAAATTAGGGGAAAAAACACATTAAATGTTTTCGTTGGAAACTCATTCTTCGGGTTCTCCATGATATCCCACACGTAGGTCTGTATGTATTGGAACGCGATTCATGGACGGTAGTAAAAACAGTCGACTGTGGTAGATCCATTGCCTGCAGTCTGTTACCGTTATGGTTGCTGTG